>JAQGBD010000847.1:0-22327 GCA_034698165.1 Punctoribates punctum | reverse complement strand
ATCTCTCTCTCTCTCCGCTCTCTCTCTCTTCTCTGTCCTCTCTCTCTTCTCTCTCTGTCATCTCTCTCTCTTCTCTCTCTCCTCTCTCCCCCCTCTCTCTCTCTGTGCTCTCTTCTCTCTGTCCTCTCTCTCTCTCTGTCCTCTCTCTTCTCTCTCTCTCTTCTCCCTCCCTCGCTCTCTCTCTCTCTCTCTCTCTCTCTCTCTCTCCCTCTCTCTCTCTCTCTCTCTCTCTCTCTCTCTGAAAAGTTGTGTCATTTGTTAACAAATAAAGTAATTATAATAATGTTTGTTAGTTATTTTGGACTTTCACTTGAAATTGTGTCAGATCATTTTTCCATAAGGTATAATCTTTCTCTTCTCTTCATATTTCAAAAATTAATTAAATTTGGACGAAAGGTATAAATTTTCAGTTTGCAGTCACTCTTTTCCAAGGATTAAATTTCCACTTAACCCCCATTTAAGCCCTGTTTAACCCCTACCCTTAAAATTGTTTTTATTTGACGATAGAATTACTCAATGGATATAAAGTAACAAAATATAGAAAGTGTTAAAAACGTTTCATTTTTAATCTTTTAATAATGGAATCTAATTATTCGAGGATTCACTTTGAAAATAACAGAATTTGAAATATGAGCAAACAAAGGATAAGATTAACCAGGCTAAAGGATTCTTGATTTACTTGCTAGGGGGGGGGGGTTAAGAGCCAAGATGAGCTTGGTCATCGCCGACAGGGGGATACGGGAGTGGTTTTTCACAAAATTTTGGCCAAAATGTTTTTGACTTCAGAATCGCCGATAAATGAGTGGAACTAAACTAAAATAGTGATTGAGTTGTTGTTAACTCAACAATTGGTCGACAATAGTATCCCTTTCGGGGTTTATTCACAATTGAATCCGAGTATATTCTGTTGGGTTTAGTTTCTCCCAAAAGTTGGTTATATTTTTGCATTTTTAAAATTAGCTTGATAAGAAATTTCTTTTAATCGTAATATAAATGATTTAATGTTTTATTACAAATATATTAATAAATTCCATAAAATAGTTAACAAATATATAATTTTAAATAAAATTAAGTACTTTTTTAAACCAAAATTATTTTAAATTTAAACACAATTAACAAAAAAAAAATAAAAAATATTTGGAAAATGTTTCAAAAGAATTATAAATCGATTAAAATATCGATAATTAGAAAAATATACATATGTTTTAGATTTTGGTTTTGTTGATTCAGAGATATATTTGAAACTTTGTATCACTAATACTGTGAATAACACAACTTCTGAAAACAAGTTTCAAATGAATCGGTTGAAGAAATGGATTAACTTCTGATAAAATAGTCATTTAACTCATTGATAGGCTTTCACCCAATTTCGCTCAACCAAAGAATATTTATGATGAGCCAAATAAATGTGCTAGCTTCAACCAATTAGGAGGATTGTATAGCCTCTAAACTGGATAACTGGGGCGACAGAAGTAACTCAGTTTTAACCGGTGATGACGTTTGAGATGTCTTTTGATTGCACGACAATTGATGTCTTTTACACCAGTCATGAGTTGTGAAAAGTTTGCCACAACTGACACACGAAAACTTGGGCCGAAAGCTACTAAAGTGAGTATGGTAATGACGGATCAGCTTAGACTTCTTCAGGAATACTTTGGAACAAACGGGACAAGTCGTCAAATTCTTTCGTTGAATCTCTGCCAACAACTGTTCGTATTCTTTAACGGAAAAAAGAAAAAATAATTACTGTTTATTGTCATTGATTTGATTCATACCTTCTATTGTCTGAGGAGTAGTTGTGTTGTAATTGTTAGCCATAAGTCCTGTGCCGTCAAACGACGACTCATTGAAATTAATAAAATTCGGATAAAACTTGTCATCAATTGACGGCATTTCTTGAATATCTGAAAAATGGTTTATGCAATGATTGAGTGAACAACAAATAATTGAATGAATTTGTTTACCACTGCTTTGTTGGTCCTCCAAATCCAAGTGAACGTCTGGAGTGACTACTATTCCTTCATTTGAATATTCATAGTTTGTATTCTATATAAAAATATTTAAATTTCATTAATTGAAACCCAATTTAATACGTTTTGTACAATACTAGATCAATATCGATATATACAGGGTAGATTTACATTCTTTGCTAGGATTAGAGCTATACTGTCCACAAAGGGCTATAATCGAGTTGAGTGGAGGCAATGAAAAGCAAAACCGATAGATAATGACATACTTCTGATGTGGACATCGATTGTTCCAAGAGTTTTGTCGGTTCGATGTCTTCGGGGTTTTCATTATTTTCTTTGTGTTTATCAATAGAATAGATATTTTCCACAGATTTTTGTGAATTATTTTTTGTTCGAAAATTGTTGCTATAATTGAATAAATTTGTGTCAAATCTGTTTTGATTATAATTTAAGAGATTTCTGTTTTCCTCTTCACTCGAGTCATGGCTTTCATTGTTTTGATGATTCACTGATTTGTTTGGTTTCCGTTTTCTCTTCTTATGTCTCAAAGGCATCGACTCTATTAACGACTGATTTATATTCTGTTTGTCCCCGATTTCAGTCAATCCTTTAATTTTGAGGGTTTCGGCTGTTTTGAGGAGTGAACTCAACTGAGTCGGACCCACATTCACTTCTCCTCTATAAATAAAATCAATTATTGACTTCAAGTCTTCAAATTTCACGTCTTTGAGGATAACTATCGGGTGTTTGCAAGGATTCGATAAAAATAAAGACTGAAAGTAAGGACTGGCGGCTGAAAGAACCAATTTGTGAGCCTTAATGCTGGCCCCATCGCAGGCCACCGTACAGTCCACCAGATTCTCGAGGATCAGCATCTTTTCAAACACTTCACTCAGATTTGAATGAAAGCCATTCCACTTCAGCCGATATTGTTGTGGAGTTACAGCCATTCCTCTGAATTTCAAATTAAAAATTTTGTCAATTAATAAATTATTGCATTCTATGAAATCATTTTTCAGAAGTTGTCTTGCTCATATCAAACTAAATTAGATAACAATCATATTCCGATAGCTAACAACTCAAACAAATCTAAAGTAAGGCTGAAATTTAGTTCAATTCTGTGGTTTCCTTCAATTGCGAGGAATCGATGACAACATAAAAGCATTCAAACAATTTACAAATTAATAACTCATAAGACTTCTAAACTTTTATGTTTACGATAATTTCATCCATGTCTATTAAATCTCTCTCTCTCTCTCTCTCTCTCTCTCTCTCTCTCTCTCTCTCTCCACTCAATTGACCTACATAATCTTATGATTTCAATGGTAAATAAATGGAAAAATCAGTTGAAATGTTGACATATATGAATTGAATGTAGAAAGGAAATTAATAATATAAGAGTAACAAGGGTGGTTTTCTAAGCTAGGATATTGAAATAGGTGAGTGAAATGAGGAAAACAAATGATAACTTCCTATAAAAATGAAGACATTTTCTGCTCAATGGGTCCAAAGCCTATCGCATAGACTGCGGACCCAATACTCAACTCAACTAAAACTGGATTTTGTTTTGATTTAATGAAAAATTTTGATACAATTTTCAAGACTTTTGGGATTTGAATCAAATCAATATTGACTTACATTTAACAGCAAATGAGTGCAACAAAAAGTTTGAAACTTATTTAATAATTAAAAAATATATAAACTATTAAATCACAACAATTTTTATTAGTAATGAAATGAAATAAATTTTCGTAATGTTTGTTGCAGTAAAAGGCGGGGCAAACAATTCTGGGCTCACTTTAGAGCACTTGTTTCGTCACTAATGACGTGGTGGTGGACCTAATAATCTGGTACTTATTTAGGTCTCTTCCGTATTGAGTCATCAATGGGTCACTAATTGATTGGGAGTTTTGTCAGAAGTGGTCACAACTCTATTTGTTTAATTATTGCATCATTTGTTTATTGGCTCCAAATTAAGTCTCAAATCGATTACAACTTACAAACTATTTCGTAATATCTTTTGATATATGATTCACTCACTCAGGCATTGAGGCTGTGCTGTGGCTGTGTCTCTGCACCGCTGACATGTTGAGGGCTCTGAGAGGTCACAAACCAGTCACTCTTTGTAACCAAATCTAAGACAAAAGTCGTCTACAGTTGTGTAGAACTCAATAAAGTAGTGAATATCGAATCCAATTCTATTTCATTGACAGCAAATAGTCCACTGATTAGGAGCCTCTATCAAAAATGCAACATGCTACTTAACTACTATATTTTAACCTTGCAAATTAAACTTAAAAGAGAGTCGGGTTATAATGAAAACGATTGCATATTATTATTATTATCGACATTCTGTGTATAATTTGGATTATTTAGCGCTAAAACAATTAATTTTGGAATAGAGTCGAGAACTTAAATAATTTAAAAAAAAGTTTTTAATTATAAATTATGGGTTTATTTATATATCAAATAATGGCTACAATTTTCTGAATAATATAACAGATATGAAGAGAAAGATTTCTGTAACCGCCGGACACACACTGAAGAGTCCGAATATCCACCAAAATAGATGACAATCCCAGACATCAGTTATAAAATATGAGAGACTAATAGTCGCCAAACTATGCGTTACCAGAGCTGAGAGATAGACAAATCATTTTCATCAGATTTTTGCAATTTTGATATTTGTGAAATGAGCAAGCTACAACTCTTATATCCGGTTTCTATCAAATTTTTAATAAAGTCTTACAGAATAGGCACTGAATCGGGAAAAACATTGAAATTCCAGACATAAATCCGATGAACTCTACTATTAGAAGAAACAGTGAAAGAGAGAGACCGACGATAAGTCTGTTTCAAAGACAATATTTAATTAGAATTTGTTTAATATGTGATTCAATCGATTACTCGATATTTTTTGAGTTATATTCAGCGTAAGTATAGTCCCAATGAATGCAAGCCTTAACACACTCTTCCTATTGAGAGTAAACTTGAATAATCACTAGAAATCGATTGACACCATTCAACTCACTCTATCCCATAGAAGAAGAATAAGAAGAACCATATGTCCGGTGATAACGACAAACCTGAGGGGTATTAACTGATTGGCTCTCATTTTGCTTTTCATTCTATTAATTGACAATAAGTTTGGCAAATGTTTTGATGACAATCATAGCAACCAATCGATGGTTACTCCGATCAAAAGAAGCGCTTCTGAACCGACTCTTAGCAGTTTCCATAGTAACTGATTTGAAGCAAAGGCCTCTGATGTGCGACACCGGCACTGATGACAACGCCTCCTATCACTTGACTATTAGTTGTGTGGAAGCGATCAGTGTTTCACTCAAAGCCTCGATCCTAAGAACACGTGTCCTCTCATTTCTCTGACCACTAATTATATGTTTAATGCATTTAATGTCAATTTATCCACATTTTCAGAGTAAGTAATTGTCATTCAATAGATTTGAGACCAAAATTGATTTGTTTGTCACTCAGAATGAGTTGTTTATTGAGTCGTTTAGTCGTCGGTCTCTTTCTATTGTCTGTCGGCGTTTCGGCCGTTAGTCTGAACCCAACTTCGATTGTCGAGTCCTCAGACTTGGATCGCATGAAAAGTGCGATACAATTGTCATCTCCGGTGTCATCAAACTCTTTGTCGAACATTTTTTATTCACTTTTGTCTAAAACACTGATTTCTGATCCGATCACTGATTCGGCGAATATTTGCAATCATTTGAAGTCACAAACGGAACAAACCATTGAATCCATTTATTACATCACTTCCAGCGCTAAACTCATTCCCAACTGTCAGGTATTGTCCACTGAATTATCTCTTCTTTGGGTTCAATAATTTGCATTTAAAACGTTACTCAAAAAAGAGTTTGTGATCAATGATCAGATGTCTACCGATCCTCACCTGAGGGACAGTTATATACTTAAGAAGTATATTAAGTGAGTCAAGTTAAGGGTCATAATTAGAATAATAAGCTCTGAAAGGGGTAAATGAGTGGATCTTTTGTTGTGATAATCGGTTTTCTTACCAGATATTTGTCTTTTTATACAAATATCTAAAATAAACCGAAAGATTAAATTTTGTATAATATCCTACTCTTTGTCTATAAATAGCTCTGAAGTCTGGAAAATACAAAAACAATCGAAAATAAACTGAATTTTGTTTAAACAGATAACTGGTTCCCAATATTTGGCTAAACTCGAGGCTAATCTCAAGGAAGAGGCGTCCGTTCCAGACATCTATCGATCGGCCATTTCTTTACTCAATTTGGGAAAAGCTATCGATTCAACAAAAGTGGGAAAAGCGTTGACGGCTTCCCTTAAAAAAGATGAGTCACTCCTAAACACAGGTCTGGCTTTTCAATTGGCCGCAAAACTGACCAAACCTGAGGACAGGAATGTCTTCGTTGAAAAAATTGGTGACGTTATCGTTCAGGCGGACGAAGTGGACGGACGTTACTTACAGGTGAGTCATAGCTCTTAATAATTGATTTAATATAACTAATTGTTTGCACAGTTTGAAGGAGGTCTGGGCATAACTGCCAGTGTCATCCTTGGAGTCTATCAATTGGCCACTGCCAGCAACAAACCGGTTGGACTCACAAATGTATGTCTTTTGATCTGTTTTAAGTTGAGACTAATATTGTGTTGAATGTCAGGACCAGGCGCTCAAATTTGCCAATTATTTTCTGTCCCGAAAATATGTGTTAACTCCTAAAGGAATTTCTGAGTTCTTGGAAGTACTCAAACTCTTCACAAACAATAAATATCATATTCCTGTTGTTATCACTAACTATGGGTCGAGTGCTCTCTCGCCAACCAATTCTGTCCTCACCGTTAGAATTACAAATGTTTTGGGCGCACCCATTGGCCCAATGACTGTAACCGCGGACTCAGCCGTAAGGGTTGAAGAAAAGAAAGTTTTGTTCACCAAAAAGAGTCTTCAACCGGTTCAGGGGGACAGGTATTCAACTCTAATCACTAATTTATTGTAATAATAACCTCTTTTTTCAGTAAACTGTTTGCAATAAATTTTCTCGAATCGAAACCTTCGAGAGGTTTATATGAAGTATCGATTAGTGCGGTTCCCACTAAACCTGATTCGCGATTAATTGGAAACACTGGGGTTACCATCAAAGCTACAGTTCTTACTCAAGTATCGGTTGTCGGCACAGAGATAACTGTTGCGGACAGAGATACCGGTGGCAGTGGAGCCGTCACTAAGTAAACAAATTGAATATTAACTGTTGTTTGCATTTTATGTTTCTCTCAAAAGACTGGAATTCCCGCAAATCATATCAAATCAATTGGAAGCCGACTCTCAGCAAAGACTTGTCATTAAATTTCAATTACGGGACAAAATAGTCGGCGATTTGATGAGCGCTCAGCAGACGTTCGTTCAGTTGACAAATATTGAGACCAAACAGGAGATAGTATTCATCGCTGAACCCGATTCGTCGCTCACCTATAAGATAGACCTCAATCTGCAGACCAGAGCAAAAGACTTGAATCATATGAACGGTTTATATGAGATTTCACTGATAGTGGGGGACGCAGTCATTTCCAACCCTATCCAATGGAAAATAGCAAAAATCAAACTCCATCTCTCTTCGCATGAGTCGGATCCGGAGAAGTCTGTCTCTCCGTTTGCGCCTAAGCCTGAAATCAAACACATGTTCAGAGAGCAAGAGAAACGACCGCCGCTTATCGTTTCCAACACTTTCTCTGTTCTGGCATTGGTTCCAATTGTGATACTTTTCGGACTCGTAAGTGATTCACAATTTGTTTACTTCTTTTTTATGATCCAAAGCTTCGTTGGAAACATTGATATCAGAATTCAGTGATTTCTTCCATAGCTTTGGAGAAACAATTTGACCAAATAATAGTTTATATCCGGAGTTAAGTGCGAATATCAAAGAGCATTAATCAGACATTTCTCCCAACAGTGGCTGAAAATTGGACTCAACTTCTCTGGCTTTCCATTGGCGTTATCGGCACTTGTCTTTCACGCGGGACTGGCCCTCATCTTTGGGCTTTACGTCTGTTTCTTCATAAAACTGAATATGTTTCAGACCTGTAAATATTTGGCCGCTTTGGGAGTCATTACTTTCCTTTCGGGACATTCACTGCTCAGAAGACTTGCGAAGAATAAAAAATAATTTAACTTATTATTTATGATTACATTTTGTTTACATTTAAAAAAAAATTTAATTAAATTTTATAATTAAAACCATTTTCTCTATTCTTAAAGTTAAGCAAAACTTTATTAGCATTCAATCGATTTACAAATATTCAGACTTTCGACTCAATTAATATAAGTAAAGTGAGTCCAGTGCTGGCAAATGGCACTCCATTTAAAACTCCAAAAAAGTATTTTTTTAGAAAATTATTCGCTTTTATATTAAAAGAATTCGATTAAATTAAAGTTAGGTTAAAATGGATGGAAAGCCATTGAATTTTGTAATGGAGAGCAACTCATAAAAAGTCTGAGAGAGTCATCGCACCCTTTGGTGCCGATTGAGTGAATTCCATTTCGGAATCGAATCCACCCCTTCCACGACCACCTCTGCCTCGACCTCTGCCTCTGCCTCGACCCCTTCCGCGACCGCCTCTACCACGGGAACGACCGCCCCTATACTGATCGGATTGAGACCTATTATCAGTGCCATCATCTCTAGAAGAAGAAGTGGCGAAATTGATCTGAAGTCTACTCATGGCCTGAACTAAGGAAGAGAACTGATCTGAGCACCAAATGCATCCGTGGAACTGAAGGCAACCGTCCTTAAGACGCGATTTATCTGATTTGTATTCAATTGAACACAACTTTCGGCCGCATTTCTGGCAGAGATCGCTATCGATCGTCACTTTATTGGCGTCTTTGAAGGCAGACATTGAAAAATTGCATCGATTACACGCTATTTTCCAGGAGGGAGGGCCTGATCCCGGGTCTAACACTAAAACCCCGTCAAACTTACAATTGGAGCACTTAGTCAGAGTGTTGGCACTCATCGAATGCTTACACTCCTCGTTAGGGCATTGATTACAACCCGAAGATTTAGGCATCGATTCAAAGGGCGGGTTATTGAAACAGTGCGGACAGAATACAAAACTTTTGTCAGAATAACCCATCTTAAAGAAGTAAAGCAATTCAAAGTCGTCGATAGGACAGCGCAACTCCCGGTAGGTCTTAATGTTTCCATTTTGAGGTATAGAATACGTCTCATTACAGTTCGCACAATAAACGCGTTGAGGTTTCGCTGTAATTAACTTCAGATAACGCCTGCATTTACCACATCTTCAAAAGACAAGTCCAGTAAGAAAATAATTCTCGAAATTCATATTTAAATACCGGGAAATAGGTTTTCCTGAGTCCGCCAAAGAAGAAAAGGAGACTTCGAAGAGTTCGTCCATCGCTTGGATGTGTTCAACAAAATAAAGAAACTTATTTTTGAACTCATCTATAGTTGTGTTTAGAATAGTCTGGAAGTCAGCCCTTCCGGTCGCGATTTCATTCAGCTGTTTCTCGAGAGCTGCTCTTCGCGTCGGAAGAACCAAATCGCTGTCAATCCTTTGGTAGCCGTGAACTAAAACTATACCCAATTGAGTGGGAATAAGACGTCTTCCGGAACCCACTTTTACATAATTTCGTAGACAAACGTTATTAATGTGCGTCGGAATGGAAGCATCGGTTCCAATGCCGTGTTTTTCCATTAATGATATTAATTCTTATATAAAGGAAATCATTTAAAAGATTTGTTACGAACTCTTTGTTATGAATGTAATGAATACCGGATTCCGTGAGATAGTCGGGTGGAGTCGTCATTCTTTCAATGATTTTTGCGTCAGTTATCAGGAATTCGTCGCCGACCTTAAGGTTTGGTAGTTTGTGATCGTTTGGGATTGACTGCCAGGGCATGACTTGGGTAAAACCCGGATCAGTGACAGTGGAAACTACTTTAGAAAAGCTTTCGGAACCGATTACAAAGGAGAGAGTCGTCTGATCGTATTCTAGGTCAGGACTAAGACTCCCAATGAAATGACGGGCGATATAGTCATAGACTCTATAAGTGTCCCTATCATGGAATTCGTTGCTTTGGGCGGCTTTCATAGGAGTGATGGGCGGGTGGTCTCCCGCGTCTTTTCCCGATTTTGGTTTTGTAAACCCATTGCTTATGAGTTGTTGGACGAGTTGTCCCCAATCGTTGCTCGCAGTCTGTATTTTCAGTGTTCCCAACAAATCAAAGTTATGGGGGTATTGGTTGGTCTCAGTTCGTGGATAACTGATGTATCCCTGAGTGTAAAGACGTTCTGCGATCTGCATAGCAGTGTGCGGACCTATTCCAAGACCAGAGCTGCAAATTTTCAATAGCTCTACGGTATTCAAAGCGTTGGGACGGCCTTTGGTTTTGGTTTTTGATGAAATCGAAACAATCTTTGCCCTCGACTTAGACTTTACTAAATTCAAGTAAGACTTAGCACTGCTTTGGTTGAAATCCCTTCCTCTGTCCCATTCCAGAGATATCGGTTGTGAGGTCTCACTACTGGCCAACCGAACAATCACTGCGAGCACCCAATAGGGCTCGGGTTTGAAAGTTTGAATTTTGTCGTGACGGTCCACACAAAAGCCAAGAGTGGGGGTCTGACACGGGCCGAACGATATCAAAGAACTGTCCAAATCTCCGTATTTGCCCTTAAGTTTGAATAATTGTGAGTCAGTGTCGCCAACAGTTAAGTCTTCAAAAATATTGAATTGAAATTACGTGAAAAAATCTCGTTTGAAACCGAGTGAAGGCACACCCGATCCTTAGGTCCAGTTCTTGTCGCGCATCCACTGAAAGCGACTCCAATTCATTGGGAAGTATCAGTGAATTCATAGCAGACTTAATGTCTTTATCAGTGATTGCACTGAATTTTGCCCGAAATACAGTCTAAGAGTAATTCATTTTTAATTCAAATACCGTTCGGAAAGGGATTGAAAACCTGAGGACTTCTGAATGAGATTCTCATCGAAGAGTTGACGGCATTAATCACTTCAAAGCATATGTTTTCCCCCTCTTTGTCACAGTCTAACCACAAAACTAAAACATCGGATTCGCGGGCCTTTCAGTCAATAAGATTATCGATTAGACGACAAGTATATCAAAGATAACATTATTTAAAACAATTACCTCTTTTTGCAAGAACTTTATTAAACTCAACTTAGGATTTGCCTCTTCTTTAAGAGTCGGGCACTCGAATAGTTCCAGAGGATCAGTTCGGTCCCAATTGTTGTACTTTGAGCCGAAGTTTGTGGACAAGACGTGACCGCAAACAGACGTGAATTTGAAGAAAACGTCTTTTTGTCCTCTGAATGAAGACTTGTATTCGTGAACAGAACAGACGTTATTAAATCCTTTCCGAGTCTTTTGTTTGCCATTTGATAAGATGTGTGCCAAAGATTGAGCCAAAGATGGCTTCTCAGCCACCATCAGAACGACTGTCATTATCTCAAAATCTATTCAATTGATTGGATTTGAGTTAATTAAGAAAATCTGAGACATTCTCAGAGATTCTCATTTCATTCAAATGTTTGTCACTCGAGTCCAATGGTTTTGTCCACAGATGGCATACAATCACTGATGGAGTGAACCAACCGAAGACCCGGAGTATTCTCATCTATCGATACCATAATTAAGTGAATTTAGAACACAATTTGAATTAAAACAATCCTTTCTTCTGAGTATTGTTTTGTCAAATAATAGTAGTTTTGTTGACCCCATTGTGTGCACCCATTGTGTGCTCCCATTGTTTGAACTCAAATTTTAATCAATTAATGAATCAATAAATTCACTCAAAATAATTGCATTTTTAGACATTTAATACATTATTACAATTATAGACATTAATATTGAAATAAAATTAAGATTTTTAATAATCGAGAAGTGATTCGTCGGTTCACTTATCGGTAGTTTTCATGATTTCAGAGCAAATCATTGAATACTGGGAACAGAGTTTCGCTATCGTTTCAAATCCAAACTTGAGGTCATTTATTTTGAGGAGTCGTTCGGGGCGTTCCACTCACTAAAACATTTGCTTTTTGCGAATCAGTGGACGGCTGTCCAGTTGTCGCAGAAGTTATTTGCGGGTGAATTGGCTGAGAAGTAGTACTCGTCTGAGAGGGATGTGCTAAGAATAAGGGCTGTAAACCAGATGTCGATGGGATGACGATTTGTGTTTGGGGCACATTTCCCCGATTGGCCTGAGAGGTGGTTATGATCCGGGCCACGAACTGGTGGTGTTGAGGAATACTATTGGCTGAAAAAGGCTGCGCCTGTGTTGCCATCACTACCGGTGTGTTCGAAGGATTGGTTTTTCCAGTAATTGGAGAATGAATTTTAGAAGTCGTCGTTGGGTTTGCGTTAACCGGAATCACACGAATCCCTTGAAGTGTTCGAACTGCGAGCGACGGCGTCTGTGAAGTCGATGTTTCAGAGGCACTACTACTCGAAGTCGACGAAGAGTTTGGCTGAAGAACTATAGACCCGCCGGCGGCTGCCATCATATAAGACTTTCCGGTTGGAGTGGCTGTCGGTTAATAAACGAAATACATTAGAATTTATAGAAATAGAATAGAAGTGAAACAAACCTAAAACAACAGAACCGGGTCGGGCGCCAAACAAAACACTCGTAGGAATACTTATTTGATGCATTTGATTGGTGGCAGAGGCTGTTCCCGTTGTGGTGTTTACGTGAGCTCCTGATATGATTTTAGTCAATGGTCTGGACTGTTGTGTTTGTGTAGAGGGAAGAGTTGTTTTAGTGGCAGCATTGGTGACACTGATCAGTGCCGGCAACTTCTCAGAAGCAATACATGTGGTCACTGAAGACTGGGTTTTAAGTGTGTTTTGTGAGACCGAAATCGGAAGTGTTATAGTCTTTGGAATTTGAACTTTAATTGAAGGCTTCGTTTGTTTGAAAGTTCGGGTTTTGGCCAAAGTTTTCACTGAATTGGAATCACTTGCAATCAGTTTAGTCAATTCACTGGAATCGATGGACTCCACTCTTTCAGAGGGGTTGACCTTTGTTTGCAATGAATTGCTTTTGGAATCCATAAGACTTTGCTTATTATCGATAATAATACGAGTGTTCGAAGAGTTAAATGTTTTGCATTCTTTCAGTTTAAGTGAATTTTTGTCGATAGTCTGTAAGTGAGTGGAAGGGGTGCTCATGGCTTCTGATTTACTTCTGATATGATTATTGGTCTGAATTGAGACGATTAGAGGATTAGGCAAAGAGGCAGAACTGGAACCGTTCAAAGGAGTCAACGATTTGTCTTTTGTTTTGTTGAGACAACTTTTGAAATCTGAAACTTCTTCACCAGTTTTTAAAACTTCGGACGAAGAACTCATTAAAGGGTTTTCATGAGTTTCAACAGAAACTGAGGACTCGTTCGAAGTTTTACTTATTTTGAGAGCTTCTGAGTTGAGTATATTATTCACCGCCTGATGTATGGCCTGTTGTGTTGTCTTAGAAATGATAGATAACTGTCCCGTTGTTTGAGACATTTGATTGTTTTGAGCGCCGGTCACACAATTTGTTTTACGGGAAGCTTTACTCATTGATCTCTTGGCCTTCGCGGCTGCGATTTGGACCTCATGTAAGCGCTCGAACTCAGCCTCAGTTCGACTTCGATGTAAATAAATCCATACTTTTCTGTTGACGTCATACTTAACACAGGGATCCTTCTCGTAATGGAGGCGATCCAAAGCTCCGCTGACAATACCATTGACCTGTTGGTCAGAAATTGTAGGCAACAGATACTGAGAATCTTTGAGAAGTTCGCAAATGTCAGCTCTGGTGCCCTCTCCGTTAGGAAGTCTGGCCGCTGCGTCTCTCACCAGACTTAAGAGAGTAACAAAAGGAGGTCTATCGCTAACAAGCAATGAGTGTTCCCTCGCTTTGTTAGGACTTGAATTTGTGTGACCGTTGGCCGCACCGATACCACAGCCTTTGACCGGACCGACAACACTCTCATAGCCATGGACTCTAAAAGTGAACGCTTTGTACGGATTTTGGTAACGAATGGCCTCTTGTTTTCGGTAAACTTCTTTCTCCTCATCATTAGAGGGTCTGACCACCCAATCCGTCAAACATTTTGCTGGAGGGGGTAATGCCTGCGAAAAAGTGATCAGAGATGTTGTCGGGTCCTCGTCTTTGCTTTTAGTCCATTGATCGGAAAGAGGTACCAATTGATGGTCACGATCTCGTCCGCCACCGATCCACTGCCACTGTTGGTTCTTCTCCTTGTAATCGACGAGTGGAACCAAATGTGGCGGCGGTAGTACTCCACTCAAGTAATTCATAGCCGAAGCCACCATTTCTGAAGACCAACCAATGGAAGGGCTATAAGTTCTAAGTTTTTCTTTGACGAGTTCTTCCAATTTATGTAAACTAAGCCTCCGATCAGTGGTTGAGTTCGCCATAAAAATATCGCGAAGTAATGAAAAGAAACATTTGGGCGGAGTCTCGAACTGAACCGTCGAAGTCACTGATGTCGGACTCGATTCTGGTTTCACACTAACTGTTGGCGGTATGAGAATAGGTAGCGCTGGAAGAGGTGCTGCTATTATTGGACACTCGGGTTCTGGTAGTTGAGGAATAACAGAACACGTCTTCACTCTGGAGATTATTTGTTTATTGACCGAACATATGGTCTGTTGAGTCGAGTTTTCTTTGATGTCACAGACATTTGTTCTTATTTTTGAGTCACTTTTAGGGATGACTTCGTTTTCATTGATAGTTAGGTTTTCCACTTTAATGACTGAGGGATCGGGTTTTGGATTAACTGATATTGAATTCGATTGAATCGATTGATTATTTTTCGCAATATTAGAGTGTTTTGCCTTTTTCTTGGGCGCAGATATAGAGCACGACTTCACAGAACTGGTATTAAGGCTTTTGTTTGACGACAAACTGATTTTATGGTCACTACTCATATTGAATGTCGAATTAGTGGTGACCCCAGAGTTGGTGACTCTCATTATTATATCACTCAAAGTAATGGATTGGGTTTCAAGAGTCGGGTCGTATCTGTTGTCAGACTCTCTGGCCTTTCGTTTTCTGCGATGTTTTCTAAGCATTTGATAATATTGTTTATCACTCATTGGATTCGTTTGAGAAGATAAACACTTTTCGGAGTTATTCTTATAGTCTTCCTCTGCAGAAGAAATGTCACTTTTATAACAGATGTCTTCAATTTCTTTATGATATCTTATGTTAACTCTTTCTCTGAGACTCGTTGTCTCTGATATTAACGAACACTTTTCCACTTCTTTGGATTCAATCGATTTGTTAGAAAAGATATCCGATTGAATCGATTGATCAAAAAGTTGTTTTCGTTTCTGAATGACTTCACTTATGAGAACTGATTGTCTCTTTTGTTCATAAATTTTAAACAATTTCTTCTTCAGACACTTCACGTCTTCTAAAGCCTTAACCAATTCGGGACTCATTTTATGTAATTTCAACGAAATGAAAGTCTCAGACATTAAGTCGAAATTGAATCGATTTAAGGATCCGTTGACCAACATTTCAATTGTCTGCAATCTGTCACTGTTTGAGAGCTCTTTTGGCAGATATTTGGTCACCAATTCCTCTCGTTTTGTGTCATTCAAGTGATGCCAAACCGAATCACAACCGTTAAAGAGATTTAAAAATATCTCTTTATTTGTAAATAAGTCGTTCGGCAACTGATTGATCGATGATAACGAAGAGGTGGCCGAACCGCTGGACAGGTTTGTAGAGGAGCCCCCACCGGTCGTTGTGGTCACCGACGGCTCAATTGTGGTCACACTTAACGCGTTTGTTGTCATTCTTTTGGGGCTATTCTTCAGATATGATTTATAAAGCATTGAAACAAAATAAAAGTTCTCATAATTTAAAATAATATACAAATCATTTCAATTAAATTAAAATAATTAATAATAAAAAAAATAAACTAATAATTCATTAAATTTTATATTAAATGTCATTTCATTGGAGTATAAAAGACTTGAATTTCTCTCAGTTTTGTAAATAATAATCAAAATAAACCAAAACTTACGATATATTGAACGCTGTGTTCGGCGACAGATGTCAGTCATGTCAGTGAAGTCACTGATTTCACTCTTGTTCTCCTCAAACAGTATTTTGACTTTTGACAAAAATAACCAAGTTACATTCTATAGTGGAATATAGATTCTATACAAATTGAGACAAATTGGGAGATAAATTGAGAGAATCGAAAATTAAAGTTCCATATTATTTAGATGTTAGCAAGCAGAATTAAATCTTCAAAAGTTTATTAGATTTAATATATTTTATTAAATAAAATACGATTTAATGTAAATTCAAATTAATATTTAATATAAAAATATATAAATAATGGGAGAATTATGGCTTCATTTGTTTGGCTCACTATTTGTCGAAAGATTCAAATAATGTGAATAAACCTTTGGATAGAAAACAAAGTTAATCGACAGTTGTTTCAAACATTTCGTACTCGACTCAGATTCGGATTCGATTGCTTTTGACCAACAGTTCCGACCTCTTCATTGAAATTCTGTGCACTTTGTTTCTTAGCAATTGTCTGTTTGTACTGAAATCAGAGTCAAAGCGATGTCAAACAAAATGTATATTTAATGGAATACCCGTTCGAATAAAGTTATAAAAGAGGACCGAATATTGTCGACCGTTTGATTCGTTTTGCGATTATTTTGTGATTCAAAGAATTTCAAAACTTCTGAATCACTCTTAGAATCAGTGAAATGATCAGAATTTCTCTTTTCTATAGACTTCATGTCTAAAGTTTTAAAAAATCAGATTAAAAGATAGAAAAAATACTTCAGTGAAGGATATGGAGACGACAATAACCTCCTTAACTTCAATTAAATTGTGTTATCAAAAAAAGAGAGAAAAGAGACAAACCCTGAAATTCATTGATAAGTGTTTCAGTATTTACATCGGAGTCGAGTGAAAACTTGTCTTCTCTGCAGTCCATCATTTCGTCGAAATCAATGTTTCGATTAATAAGTTGTGAGGAATTGTATTCCTGTCGGACATCACTCTGTGTTGAGGACAACGGCTTCTCTCTTGCCTTCAATATAATTAAATGGATTTCATTGAGTTGTTGTTTAACTAATGGAGGGATCGGATTACAAGAGGCCAGAATTCCCTGCTGTTCCCTATAATCATAACATTAATTACTATAATAATATGAGGAATGCCATACCGGGGCAGAACTTCTGCTAAATGTAAGAGCATATGATTTGGCAAAACATAACTAAAAAGAAAACATTAGAATGTGTTGACTGAATAGAGGGAATTACCCGATGCTCTCGTCCTCATTGCGGGCCATTCTGTCCCTCCAGGCATACAATTCCTTCAAAGCATACAATTGTTTGGCATTGAAAGTGACTCTACTTTTCTTGAGTAATAACCGATAGCTCTGATCATTAAACAGCGGTTTTTCATATTTCTGTCGAAATTAAGAGAGTTTTGAGATTTGCTTTTGAGTGAAATTAACTGACTTTAAGGCAAACGGTTTTACTCCTCTCGAAGACAGTCCGCAAAAGATTCTTCTCTTTATTTCCTTTGGCTATCAAATCGTTTTTCATTTGAATATAAATGAAAATCAAGTAATGGGTGTCTTCGCGCGCATATTTCAAGAGTTGATCGGTGAGGGGACGTATTCTCCAGTCGGCCAATTGGAACTGTTTGTCCGCTTCCAGATTGCAGTAGTGTTTCAATAGATAGGAGAGCGACAAATGGGGGAATTCCAGCAGTTTTGCTGATTGGTAGGTATCGAACATATTTACGACATATAAACCAAAATCTCTTTGCATCCAAACTATATCCATATCTGAACCATGAAATACCTGTCCATTAAATTTGAAAGTATTTCAGTTATTGGGATAATTGACAATTGGTTTGAAGACTGACTTTGAGAATCGATGGCGACGTAAACACTTCGTTCAATAAATACATTTCGGATCTGAGTTCTAAGGTATCGATTATATAATCACAGGATTTGCTGGATATTTGCATCAAACAGGTAAACCCCTGAAATGTCCGATACGAGTGATGCTAAGCAACAAACAAATCGCTTTAATATAAGTGTTAAGAAATTCATTCAATAATTACCTCCAAATCGACTGCAATTACTTTACAAGTCTTAAGATTTTCGATTAATTCAATCAATTGTTCTCTTTTGTTGACGAATTGAAATTCTGTTTCCGAAACGGGTTTTGGCATCTTTTCAAAGGAAGTCATTAAAACGAAATTCAAAATAAATGGAATACCTCTGGAATTTCAATTTCCAAGAATTCCTCCTTTGGTTCAAACTTTTCGATTTCGAATTCATAGGGATGTGAATAACATTCGGAACCGAATTCGTTTTTCTCCACTAATACCGAAAGCGGTTTCAAAGAGTTTGGCTTATCTTTGATTATTGGAACAAATGGTTTGTTTCTGTTATCGATTTTGTCTTTGAACCTGAGTTGTGAGCGCTCAACCATTTTGGCCGAAAGCAAATTCGTGTTCCCTATTCTCTTGGCTTTTATCACATTTCGATTCCATGAGGAAGTGTTGACCGATTTGAGTGAATCACTGATAGTGGCCAGAATCAAATCGGCCTCTTTTTTCTTCAGTCCCGACGCTTCGTCCAAATAATTGCCCTCAAAATCAATTTCAATGTTTTTTAAATTCTGTTAAATACTGGCCAACAGTTGGCCATCAAAACGGTTAATATTATTGAAAATACTGACTATTTTGTCGAAAATGTTGTCATTTATATCAGTAATCAAATCGTATTTGTCTTCATCTGAACTGAATTTATCGATTTTGGCGCTTTTATTCTCGATGTTAACCAATGAGGACAGCCTTCGAACGGAAAATCAGATAATCAGAAAAATTGTCACTAATTTCAGGTATAAGACAGACATTGACAGCGATTGGACGCTCTGGTGATCAATCATTTTACTAAACTTTAAGAAACTCTTGTAATAATTGAATTCTGAAGACTTGATCCCAACCGAACATTTGGTGGCCGTCAGAGCCTTTTCCTGGACTTTCTGCAAATGAAATAAAGTCATTTAAAAATCAATAATTAGAACAAAAATGAGTGAATACTTTGCAAATTGTCTCAAAATCTGAATCGGTTTCCATTTTAATTGGAATTAAATTAAATGAGAAAAATGTGAAAATGTTTTTAAATGCAAATCACATGTGTTTCCAATGTTTACATAAACGATGTCTTCCTATCGGACGACAAAAGTTTGCCTTAAATTAGTTAGAATATGTTGAAAGTGATCTTGCTCTTCTCAATAATCAAATTCAAGATCTATACTAAAGATTGTTTCTAAAACCAGAGGATAATATATTATGTTAATGGCTTTTATACGGTATAAATGTGTGTATACCACGGATGTGGAGGGGGAGGGGGTCTAAGGTTTCATCAACTCCAAGATCGTTGAGCTCATTGTTCTCAAACACCTCCTTTCATAGCAAAGGGACCCCAAGCGTGTGCCTGGCCATTTTAAGAATACTGAAGAATAGTGGATCAATTTGAAAGACTTAACCCATTGATTATTTTAATAGATCATTTTATTCTACATTTTAGGAACTATCAATTGATCACTTCTTGAGCTAAAAAGGAAAAACCACCCCTATTCCCCCTGTGGACCAAGCTCATCTCTGCTTTAAATATACATACATATTAGAGGTATAAATAGGTTTAGAGTAAAATCCAGTTCAGAGACAATAATAGTTTACTTTTATTCCTTTCTTTTTTTGTGAAATTTATATTCACTTAAAATATATTAAAATATGAAATAAATAAAAATAAAACAGAGAAACGAATTTCAATTTCACAGAATTATATGAATGAGTTTCAAATGAGATATACTTTCAACCCTTGGTTTTCTTTTTTACATTAAAAAAACAAAATGAGCAATGCAATTTCAATATACTAAAATTGATATGAGCTTGTACAAATTTGTAAGCCTGTTATAAACTTTTGGTGACAGTTTTGAGAATCCAGTCGTCATATTCAGAAATTCTTGTGTAAATTCCGGGCAAATTAGGTTCAGCGCATTTGATACCATTTGAGACAATGCCGGCCAAAATCCATTTGCCTTCAGTTCCGTCCCTCACAGTTAAAGGTCCGCCTGAATCGCCTTCACACGAGTCCTTACCTCCAAAGGCATAGCCGGCGCACAGAATAGTCTTTCGGGCGACCAAATTGTGTTTTGCTTTTCTATACATTTGCTCACATTCTTGGTTCGACATAATGGGGACCTTCACTATTTGCAATACCTCTGGAATAGTACGTTCCTCTGTAATGAAAATAGATTTTAATTCAAATAACTTAAACACAAATTTGATTGAAAGAACTTACGATAAGAGAGGACACCCCATCCGCTGACATAGGCTTCGGCGCCAACAAAGTCATTGTCTCTCTCTGGCAGACAAATCGGTTGAATGTGTTGATCGTATTCGACGTCTGAATCCAACTCAATGAGAGCCAAATCATTTTCGAGAGTTAAATGATTATACTGAGGGTGAACTATAATTCTTTTGGCTTTCCTCACAACAGGATTTCTCTCAACCAGACCTCTCTCTGATGCCGTCATTTCAATTGATTTGAGGTTATGTTCACCGAATATCACTTGTAGTGAACCAAATAACCCCGAATTGCAGTGCGCGGCGGTTATCACCCAATTGTGGCTAATAAGAACAGCTCCACATTTGTTGAATTGCCAAAAGCCGAAAAACCTGGCTTCTTTTATTAATGCCTGCCAAGGGGCTTCACCAATGAACGCATCTTTTCCGCCAACTATACGACTGGAACGCAATAATTCGAGCGGTCGTTCTCCACATCCGATCCCTTTATTTAAAATCCAACTATAGTTTGAAACTTGTTCATTTAGTTCCTTACCTTTCACTGAGTTCTGGATGACTAACAGAATTATATCAATTAAACAGATTTTTAATATAATGTTATTTAAAGACATTTGACTTTTAAACAAATCGATTCAATTTTATAAAAAAAAGAGAAAGACTTATAGACTTCTAATTTAAACACTTTTTCAAAACCAAAAATTTTCAATAAGTTTTGAAGTTTTGTCGAACGAATCGATCAAATGAATGAATGAATGAAAAACAAATTCATTTCTTTTGATTTTATTACATTTGATATTCAAAGTGACTGTCGTTTTATATTTAAATCTGAGATAAGAGGTGTTATCGAAAGCATTCAGATATAGTTCAATAAACTAATCCGAGTTTAAAAGTTTAGTATATTTTTTAATCCGTTTTGAACTCAATTCCTTTCTTAACATTAATTCATTTGTCAAACAAATTCCATGTTTAACCTCTTTTATGGTATGAGACGGACTTCCTAAACAACTTGGTTCAAAATATGAGCCATCTTCCAGGTCATGAACATATAACTTCCGATAAGTGATCAAGCTAATCCATATCTTTCTACATTTCTTTTCGATTCGGATAAATGATTCCTCTAATGATTCCTCTAAAGATGTCCTCTCTTTTAAAGCTTTGATTTTTTAAACGGTGAGAAACAACTACAACAATATGTGATGGAGTGCTCCTCTCCTAACATCTAAATTATTTTCTGATACTAAAATGCCCCTCGTCATCATCACAAAGTGAATAAGAATTGAGCAAATCTTTGTTTTGTTAATTTTTTTTTTTGTGATTACCATTACCAATATCAACCAGGTAAATATAAAGAAATAAGAATAATGGTCAATAAGTTGGAAGGTGACAAAATTATGACAACAATTACTGTTGTATTGAATCATTGGTTTGCCTACAAGCAAAGAATTGCCCTGGTATAGGCTATCAGCTTAACCTTTTCACTTCAATTTCCATTCCATGTGAGTTTAATTAAATTGTTGAAATACCTAGTAACTAGGTCCTAGTTCGTTGGCAAATTATTCAATATTTTATTCACTCAAAGTTGAAATGCATTAATGGAAACAAATTTTTGATAATTTGAGTCGAGATAAGAATGTCTCAAAGGAATGATTGAATGAATCAATTTAAATGAGGGTTCCCTCAATTCTGTATATCGCGAAAAGTGACAAGATGGTTTGTTTACAGTACGGTTCCTTTTTTATACGGGATGTATATTCTATACCTTTTCGTGACGGCAGTTACCGCACCAAATTTTGAGCATTTTTCGGAATAACCCGTTTCCGAAAAATTGTTGTTGATATTTGTTCATGCTACTTTGCCTCAAAGGAAAAGTCTAATTTTCAATTTGGAGAGAGAGAGAGAGAGAGAGAGAGAGTGAGAGAGAGAGGGTG
>JAQGBD010000846.1:0-22334 GCA_034698165.1 Punctoribates punctum | reverse complement strand
TTTTAGGCGAAGTGGTACATAAATCTTAGGCCAAGTGGGATTAGGCGAAATGGGATTAGGCAATATGGGGTGACACCGTGTTTTTGGGTGTGAGTGGGGGACGACGTATAAGAGGTTAATGCAATTTGTTTTCGCTAACAAATTAGTCTTTAAAATTAAAATTAAGGAATAAATAGCTATAAATTTAAATAAATTTTTCCACTCATGAATTGGTAATCAAATAATAATAAATTTACACCAAGTCTTGTGTTTTATCGAAAACAAGGATTAGGATTACAACTAGTTTTACATAAATAGAGATGCAAATGAGGAATGGCCACACTTTTTGACAATGGATACTCCCCAAGGATATTTAAAGACGCTCAGACAGGTTAGATAACCTTGCAGCAACTCTTCAGGTTTTGTTTACTAATATAATTATACAATCATTAATAGTATAATGATATGCAGTGCACATCCTATTGCACTGTCCCGTTGCCTATTGTTTGAACAGCTCAGTCACAAGACTATTGTTATCGTCAGTAATTATTTTTATAAAAGTTTAGGGAAAGGGATAAGAATTCTTCAATTTTGAGGATAAGATTGAAATTATTGACAAAACAATTGCCTATATCTCACAATTCGAATAACTTTGAGCTAAAAATAGGACTTTCCCGGTGGCCATCCCTCAAGTTTGATGAATAGATTAATAGAAAGATGAGACTAACCTTAAATTTTTTGTGCCACTGATATTGGTACTGACACAATTCACAACTTAAAGGTTTACGTGACTTTTTGCTGGTTATCTCCAGCCATCGCTATAATTGAAATCATTTTATTAATAAAATTCTTGAAATTTGGGCAAAAATTAATAGATTTAAGGAAACGAATAATTTTCAAAATAAAAAATTAGTCCTTTTGTCAAACAAATGGTTTGTTAATAACTACAGGTTTTAAGAACAGAATAAATAAATAAATATTATCGATATATTAAATATTGAATGAAAAATGAGAGGAAGGGTTGGTGTATGTGTTGAATGCATACCATAAGACACCCGCAATGCATGTATTGCATTGTTCCCGAACAACGACAGGGACTGATGAGAGGGTCGTTTTCCTTGGCGTTCATGTGACATATTTTACACATCGGAGCGTTTGGATCACTTAAGGAACTGCTCGAAACACTGAATCCACTCACTAGTGATGTCTCAGAGATGGGTCGACACGCGATTGTATTCACATTAAGTTTTGTCACCTCTTCTTCGTCTCTGTCGACATCATCTTCATTATCATCCATACTATTATGTGATTCGCGGATCAATTTATTGTTTGAAAGTCTGCTTTTGTTTTGGGTTTGTTTCTGAAGGCTTTGTTCTTTCGAAGAACCGGCTATTGTTTCGTTGCTCTCGACTTTGGCACAAATATACTAAAAAAGAATAAAGGGTTCGGTTTATATTCACAAACAGTTTATATAAAAGTTTAAAATAAAAATCGAAAACTGAAAAAAGTTAAATGAATTTGGAAATGCATTTCAAGGACTCTTTTCACACATAGTGTCTTATATTATGGTTTTGATGAAAAGGTAGAGCCGAGCAGTAGGAGTGACCATTTTTCAGGATATTAGTTGTGTCGGGGGAGTCATCAACTGTTATACATTATTTGCGACATTCATTCAGTTTTTGATTAAATTTGATTTTTGTTTCTCAATAGTGAGAAATGTTGTGATTTATCGGAATTTTCTTTGAAATAGAGATTAACTGAAAAGTTTGATAAATAAAACAATTGTGAAATCCATTGAAATATTTCTTTGAATTTTATTTTTCTTTTGGTTTTGAGGTTCTCATCGATCAAAGGCATTGATATAAAGAACTGTCGATCGATTAAATGTCATTTATATCAATTACACAATTATTTTGACGAATCGATTAAAAGAGTTGATAACTCATTGAAACGATGACCTTATGATCGATGGCAACGGATAACGAGCGCCGGTGTCGCCAAACAACTAATATGAAGAGATATTCGCATCTATTTCTGCTATTTTTTATCTGATAAATTCAAAGACATTTAGTCTGAAATCTTCTTCTTCTGAAGATCACGAGATTAGTGTTTCAAAGGCTTTTCGATATTTCCATAAATAATCTTTGAGTTTAATCTCTTTTTTTTAACAGTTATTGATAGATGTTTTCGACTCAATTGAATCAAATGGTTTGAAATGAAGAATAATTTATTATTAGAAATGCTTTCAAACGAATGTTTGGTTAGAAAATAATTCTTCTATTCTTCTGCTCGAATAAAGTGCTATAAAATCTGTGAAAATATATAAATCTATGACTGGATGGATGAATAAACACAAATAGGGTTTCCTCCGAATATTTATATCTCACTTCTGTTATCGAAAATTATCTCAACTCATGATTTATGTCTTAAATATAAAAGACAAACAAAAACGGAGGACTTGTTTTGCAAAATGAATTTTTTCACATCAAGTGATTTCATGATTGAAGTCATTTAATAACAATTATATCGAAAACTATAATAGAAAAAAAAATCCTTATATTTGAATATTAAGTAGATTTTAGAGGAAATTATTCTGAAATTAAATTCAATGTCATGTCATTTGAAAACAACTTCTATCACAAGTTGTGATCACAACTCATGTGAATAATAATCGGCTTTTGTTTTTAAATTTTGTGTGTTTTTGACGTTTTTCTAAAATAAATATTTTTAAAATTAAAGCCCATTCGGGAAAATTGCGATTCTATTGTCATTTGAAAGTAAATATTTACAAAAATTGTATTTTGAAATACTAGACGACTGTTCAACTCGTTTGATGTGTTTAGTATTGGTCTCAAAATAAAGGTCACAATTATTTCCACACTTTCTTTGACTCGAATATCGAGAAAAACGGAAAAATCTATTTTTAAAGTTTGAGTTTAAAAAACGGGTGAAGACATTGAACTTAAAGTTAGTCCAAATTGTCATATATTTTAAGATCTAATAAATTATTAGTAATAATATCTGGCGATACAAAAATTGCAAATTTTTTAATAAATAGCTGTTTTGCCACTATTTTAGTTAATATTTTTGAACAAAATCTAAATTTGGAAAAATTCTCAATAATTTATCTGAGTTTCTATAAGATATAGACATTCAATTTAATGATAATGATCTAGCTCACAATTTGCGAGTCTGTGAGTCACAAAATGCTAAATAAACGACAAATTGCGAGAATTTAAACATTTATTCTGTATTTCATATGTGAGTGAATACTGAACAGCAGTTTGTCCTCAAACAGAGACAAAGAGTAGTGACATTGCATTAAGAAATTAGTCATTAACTCACAGATGATTACAAAACAGAAAATTATTACTCATATAATAGTTATGCCGTTCGGAGCACTTCTTTCTCCGCCAATATCTTTATTCCGGAGGAAAAAAAATAGATTAAATTCTTCGCTTAAAATGCAAATGAATTTTTGAAAGACCTCATCTCAAAGATCAGAGAATATTAAGGAATTGAGCGATAATTTTGTTGAAAAGCTTATAATTACAACAAATCTATTGTGTTATGCAATCAGAATAAAAGCCGTTTCAGAGTCTTTTGAATTTGACGTCAAATGAGTTTCGGATTCAAACAATCGATTGGCTCTTAATTTGTATAACATTTTGAATGCCGTAAAGAAATGATCAGTTATTCTGTATTTTGAAGGCATTAAATAATTGTCAATAATTTATTGCCCTTTAATTTCATTGCAGTCATTGTTATTTGTATCAGAATATTATGATTTGCGATAAGTATGTGATTATATTTATACAGAATATATGATTATATTTATGTATTCGCCTGAAGTATAAAATGTATGAAATTTTCATTTAAGACCTGAAAAAAGATATTTGACGTAAAAAACGATGACATAAACAGAATGTTTGTCTGAGATATCATTGATATTAGAGATGTCTTATAAAAGAGTGATTTGCAATCAATCAGAACTACTGACGGCTATAATAACATTAAAAGCCATTTCGTATTCGACTTCGAAATTCAAGCACTCGTTTCGATATATATCTGAACCACAACTGGAATAACAAACGTTTTTTGGCACAAATTGTGTTCTGAATAGTTATTTGATTTTTTCTCTGGTCTTATGTTTTATTATTATTTTCCTTTTAGAGAATTTCTTTGTCTTTGAGTCAAAATTGTGTTTTTCTGTAATTCATTTAATCCCAAGATTTGAATAAATAAAAAATCTGTGAATTTCGAAACAACGACTTCTTCTTCTATTCCAAGAATTCTGGAATAATTCAAAAATTTTCTTTACATACAAAACAACAAAAAAGAGTTAAACGAATGCATTATATAAGAGAAGGAAAGTTATGCTTCATTTTGGCACAAAAAACCTCAAATTTATATTAAGTCTGCGAAAGGTTTATGAATGGCTTTAATTTATTGCATTTTAGTGTATTTGACTGAAAGAAACCCCAACACAAACACAAACAAAAAAGCGAATAACACTTCAAAATGAAAATAAAAAAATTTTGGCTCATTTTATGGCAGAAACTCTGGTTATTATCACTGAAAAGGAGATCATTGACCACAACAGTTACTGCAATCGATTCTCTCGTTTTTTAATTAATACTTTTTGACAGTCAAAGAGTCAGCCGACCCACCAGTCCATCGATGAATAAACTCTTATCTGGTTTATTCATCGCTTGCTTTTTAGACTTTCCTGTCGTTTAATTTATTCCGAATTTTATCGTTTTGTTTGTTTATTAACGGTTTGGATGAAAATTGAAAGTGAAGTGAATTCTGACGAAAATCTATTCCGAATATATACCAGAAAAAAGTGAAATACATTCAATCGATTACATGAGAGGACAAATGCATAATACACACACACGATGTTCAAGGCTAGTTTGTAGCATAATCGAGCAGAAAAAAATCATTAGAATTTCAAACATGATTCAAAAAAATGAAAAATTACGTTAACTTTTTTCATGTGATTTCAGAGCAAAAAACGTCAGAATATTTAATAAGTTTTTATATCTTAAAGAAAAGCATTGAAGAGTGTGTTCGCGGTTTACAACAAAACTGAGAACAGATAGGAGTGAAACACATGATAACAGAGATATCGTATCGATAGAGGAGTGGAGTAGTAATGGTCTAAACACTTACGTATCCGTCTAAGCTCTCATCGCTTTCCAGTTCAATCAAATCGGTTGATCCGTCAATAAGGACAGGTCCGCCGCCGCGGATCGGATACTGATTGAACTCACAAGAAGTGCTTTGTTTGTCCATAGAAATGGATGTCTTCGGTAAATAATATTTGTTTGTCAGCAGTGAGTTCTGGTTGTGTGGTATCCGTTGTTGTCGTTATTGTACACAAACAGAGCAGTGAATGGAATGAATATATGAAGTGATGCAGAGATGCTATTACTCTATACCTAAACCAGAGCTGCGCTGCGATAGCACTGGTAGTCGAAGAGGCTCTCACTCTGTTTGCACTGTTTGCTGGTATTTTCTCAATGAGAGAGAGCGAGAAGCGAGACCTGTCATGAGTTTGGGATCTACTCTCCCATTGGCTCTTCAGCTGTTGTCAAGGCTTGTCTGCAATCGACTCGTTTCGAAAGATAATATTCAGTTCCAGTTCTGTATTCGCACTTCTATTGACTTCTATTAACCATTGATCACAACTAATATTTCACTCATTATTTAACTTTTTTTTATTTGTTTTATTATTCTTTTCAATCAGAATAACGTGCAGTCGATTAAAGATAACAAAAGCGAACAGACTTTTCAACTTTTTATACCCAATATTACAGACACTTATCTAATCTCAAGAAGAGTTAGTCGTATTGGTTGAGGAAAGTCTCTAAAACTCAACGAAAATGTTTTGCAATTCTGCATGAATTCGGGATTTTCGCTAAATGACTAATTGATCATGCTAATTTATTCAAAGTAAACAAAAACAAAATCTTATAACTAATTAAAGACTTCGCTGTTGATTGAAATTCAAAAAAAGTATTGAAATATTGACTGATATTAATCGAGTAATGCTTTTAAGGAGATTTTTGTTTCAGTTTTAAGGGAATTATTGGCAAAATTACTTCACAACAAAACTATTCATTAGTTTTGATCCCAATTAAAGTTGGGTTTTGATGGCATAAATTGAGACACAAGTCGTGACAGTTTTGACTCCACTATAATTCCAGCAAATGTTTGGTCGAAAGTGTTTTATGCGATAATAAATGTGGAAAATGTCTGCAGAATATTAAATGTTTGAGGAAGTCGTCAGTAATAGACCTTTAAATAGCAAAAATTGGTTGGAATAAAGCCTTCCTCAGCCTTCGCCACTTCCTCACTATCGCCAAAAGCAGTACACAATTTCTTAAGGAAATGTTTGCCTTTTATTTACACAAGAATTTTGAAAAATTAACAGAAATTTATTTGAATTTCTTTTGAAAAAATAAAAACCAAACTTCGATTCTCACCAAAAAACGAGAGAAAGTATTTCGACAGAAATAGTGAACAAATTATTTGAGTTCTAAGAATATTCTTGCAATCAATCAAAACATAATTCCAGAGAAAAAGAGTTTCTCCTGAATGTAAAGACAGGAATCGATTGCAGACAAAAACCAACAAAAGATTTATATAAATGTAAATAACTTTATGTAAATATTGAAAAATAATCTGATTTTATAAAAAATATTCCAACAAATGTGGAGTCAATTATTTTTTAGTGTAGTCATAGAACCCTTTGCCAGACTTTTTGCCCATATTTCCCTTCGAGACCATTGTGTCGATCAGTTTCGACTTATGGATAGTCAGATTGGGGTCACCCCTCGCCACCCAGGCGTCCACAATGAACTTATTGGTGTCGAGTCCGACATAATCTGTAGTTAAATACAAGTAATCTTCAAAACTATAGTTAAACCGATTTCTACTTTAAATGATTGAAATGCTATCGAATATCACTTCAAATATGGTTTTCAGATAATGATTAACAGATGGGATCACAGAATAAATTAGTCAAAACTCACCCATCAGTTCAAATGGACCTAAATTTGAAAGAAAAATGAGTTATTTTTGGAAACAAATCAATAATCAAATTAGAATTTAAAACAAAAGGCTATCCCTTACCCATAGGATAACCAGCGCCTAACTTCATAGCGATATCGATATCGCGAGCAGTGGCGTCACCCCTTTCCAGCATTGCCACCGCTTCCTGCATATAAGGCACGAGCAGTCGGTTGACAATAAATCCGGGCGTATCCTAAAACAACAGTTCAAATACAAATCAATCACTTTTGGCAACCAATTGTTGTTTTTGGCATAAAGTGGACATACCTTACAGGCGACGCTAACTTTATCGATATCTTTGACGAATTGGACCAGAGATTCAAAGGTATGGTCGTTAGTGCCGTCCAATACGCGGACGATTTCCACTAACTTCATGAGTGGCACCGGATTGAAAAAATGCAGACCTTTTGATGTCAAATAAAATTTGAAGAATTTTGACAAAAAGCAGACTTTAGTCGTGAAATACCTCCAAATCTCTCCTTGCAATCAACATATTTGCCGATTTCATAGCACGGAAGGGATGAGGTGTTAGTCACGAAAATCACTGATTTATTGCCTTTGAATTGTTCGCTGAATAGGAAAGTCATTTGAATTCAATTAAAACACTTCTAATGATCAAAACAAACCATAAGTTTTTGAATATTTTTTGTTTCGGTTCAATTAGCTCTGGAATCGCTTCGATTACCAGAAGATTATCTTCAGTTACCGGCTTTGTCTGAGTGGAGAGCGTTATACGGCTGACCACTTCGTCCACATTTTCGATGTTCACTAAAATTTTTGATTAATTATTAACTACTCTTTGATTCTCAGATGAATTCAAGACTTAATGACTTAATTAAAATAAAAATCTAATCAAAAGGATCTTTGATTTGTTGTTGTATTCAAATTGAAGGATAATTTGCATGAATGTGAGAATCAGTCAAATTGATTGGGAAATTATTGAATGAACTGGATATTAGTGTTTTCTCCAAATACAATCTTCAGTATAAAGTTCTCAATAAATCCTAATTTCAATTATCCTTTGATTCGGGGTTAATGTGAGCCAAATATCTATAATAACTATAATACCGGTTATTAATTCATTTATATAAATGTTTTGATTCTATTTTTCTCTCATTATTTTAATTAATAGGAATTCAGTCAAAACAAGGGTCGAGTCGTCTATCACTTGTTTTTGTCAATAATGAGGTCATTCCGATCATCAATGAACTCAAGTTTAATGAAGACATTAAAGAAGTTTTGTATTTCAGACTATTATCCGGTATTAAACCAAATATCTTATGAATGGTTTGTAAAAACATTTCAAATAACAAAATAATTCAAATATTAATCGCAAGACATTAGACACTGAAATCTGAACCCATAGGAAAGGTTAGGAAAGGCATCCAATTTGAAAAACTCTTTAGAATTGGAATCACTTCAAAAAACAGGATTTGATTACAGAAAAGGATTGGACCGAACATGAGATCAGACATGAGATCAGACCTCTTTTCTTCTCCTTAAGAGCAGTCAAACTCTTCGCGATCCGTGTCTTAGCCTTAGATAACTGTTCTTCGGAGACGTCTTGTAATGTAATTGAATTGAATTTGTTTGTTGTGGCACACGATTGGGCGATACCTACACACAGATCACCAAATTTTAGTTCAGTTTGATTGAAAACAAGGACTGAATACCTGATCCCATTAGTCCGGAGCCGATGATCAGCACATTTTCAATGCGATTCATTTGCGGTGTTATTGAAAAACTTCTGAAATTGATGTCAATTTGATTAGTTTTGGTCACATTTGTCCTGAAAATGGTGTGAAGTGTTTGACGGCTCAACATTTTAGACAACATTTTAATTCAATTTTCAAATTTAAAAACAATTTTTCGCTTTTTATTGCTTTCAGGAAAATATTTAAATAATTTAAAACTCAGATAATTTTAGACAATTTTTGCACTATTTTTGGTACTTTTGAAGGAACTGAAGGGCTTTTTAATGATTCAAATGTGGCACTACTGACAGACTTTGGACAGTCTACTGATAATTGTCGATAACTGGTATCAGAAGACAATTAACACTTTATTTCAATGTGTTATTGAACTTAATTAAACACTAATAGTATTAATGGTATTAGTGATTGATTTGATGACAAACACTTCAAAACAGATCCAATGCGTTGTTCACTGAGTCTGTGTTGACATCTGTTGTCATCAATTATTCATACATTTTGTCTATTTTCAAAAGGACTCACCTTGATATAATTGATAATATCTTCTGATTAGTGCCTCGATAATCTATACGTATAACTTAAATAATATAAACTCTAATATTGATTATTAGAACTTTAAGAAGAGAGAGGAAAATGTTTTTTCAATTCAATTTTGAACAAACATTTCTCCGGAGGAAAATCCATAAAAAGAGAATAAGACTTATAATGTGGTGTAATAACCAAGGTTATTATTATGGTTAACTCATCATTGATTCACACATAATCTTAAATTGTTTTAAATTGATTTATATTTGAGAAAATTGTCTAAAAATAAGTTTACTTTTATTTGAATCTAAATTTTAAGTCAACTTTTGCACTGTATGAGCAAGATGAAATTTATAATTAATTGATTAATAAACTCTTGCAGTTATCTAAATTTACCTAGTTTATATAGACTTTAAGTAATGTCTAATAAGCTGACGATTCATTAATATTGTTGAGAGTGTGCTCACTGGGAGGGACTACTTTTCGTAATTCATTTGGTTTTAAAAAAGATGAGTTTAGAACAGAATATAAGAACTACTCCTCGCAAACCACTCAAACCCCAAACAAATTTTCGTATTTCTCTGATATTAAGCCTAAAAATATTCATTTTTGTAATAATTTGAATGAAAAATAATTAAAAGTTGATTTTACTTAAAACACCTTGGCAAATTATAGAATCATGCAATTTGAGTGCCAAATATGTGCCAAATATTTGCCAAATTACTTCATGAAACCTGGAAATCCTCTGTGCATTTTTCTGCTAGGTAATGCACGAAAGTGTCTTTCAAAGCTGTAATTTAAAAATCAAAAATGCGGTACAAACACTCCAGGGTTGTTCAGAGTTAAGCTTATCTATGAGTTTTTGTTAAATCATTGACTCATTTGTTTTGCAGCTAATGTTTGAAATCATAGTTTATTTCAAATACATTCAACTTTTCATTAATAGGAAACTTTGTGACTTTCTCCCCCTCCCTCCCTGTGAACCTCACCGGTGCTCAAAATTGCAACTCAAAGAACGCATTTTTGAACAAAACTTAAATAATCACCCAGGCTAGCGCCTAAGAACGGGACAGCCTATTTTTTGTCAATGTTTAGTTCCCAAACATTTTAATCGATGAACACCTGATTCGGGTATCCCGTTTGAATGGATCATGGTGTTTTTCACGTCTTCATTTTGCCATTGATTTAGCATTAGTGCCACTACTGCTTTCTTTTTAGTTTCTTTTTAGTTCATTTTATTGCTAGTTCAGATATTTACAGCAAAAACACTTTTAAAGGTTTCATGAAGTAATTTCATTAATCTCATAGATTTTGAATCCGCTATACTTTTAATTAAGACTACAGTTTTTCCGAAAACATAACATAAAATAACCAAGTACAAATATATCTCATTTAAAGTGTACCTCATCTTATCCAAACCATGCTGGGCATTTTTGAGTAAGGCCAATATTTTAGACATCTTTTTCTGATCAGTTCTCAACTGATTTCTTAGGTTTTAGAAAACTGTTTATTTGATATTAAATTGTAAATATCGAATAGAGTACTTGACAATAAAATGTCCTAGTTCTTTCTAACAAAAAGGTAATATGAATAAGGAAAATATGAATTCAGATATGAAATTATGAAAATTGAATTTTTATGAAAATATTTTTAAAGGAAATATAAATCAATTGAAAAGATATTAATTTTTGTTTATATTCTCATTGAATACTTGAAACCACTTTAAAGGAATCTCAATAAAAGACGATTTGTTTCATATATTTTTCAAACTCTTTCAAAAATTTTTGAGTAAAGCATTTGATAGAAAAATGACGACAAATAAACAAAATTGTGATTAAGAATAGTGTGATTCAAACCAATCTATAACTCGAGTATTCGTTTCGCTTATTCATAGCATTTGTCTACAAATTCTGTTCAATTGATTACTTGAAAGAGGATTCAAATACTGTATACTGTATTCCAACTCTTGATATAATGTTTATCGATAAGAGATGTAAGGATTTTGCGCAGACCTCAGCTCAGAGTAAGAAGAGATTTGATTGGAATTTCACTTCTGGACACTAAAAGAGACAGAAATTGTATTTGCGTTATAACAAGATTACTGTCGACAATAATTTGCAAAACTAATGATTTTGAAGATTTGAACATTCGTTTGGAACAGACTCACAGACATCACAATTGTCTTACAGTTTGTTCAAACATTGAGAAGGGATACCACTCCTCCTCCACAGTCATTGCAAATTCTGTTCTCTAATAAAGTATTCGACACTTATTTAAGTCAAGATTTTTGTAACAAATGTCGAGCATTTCTAAGTATAAAGGTAATTTTTACCTATTTAATTATATAAGCCAAAGTGTAAAAGCAAGGTAACTCAAATGTTCAATTATTTTGAGAATAGCTCGATCTGTACCACAATGTGTCCGCTGTCGCAATCATGGCGTTAAAAAGGCGAAGAAAGGTATGTTCTCAACCCTTTACTCATATTTTAAGATAAACGTTGGATCCGTTGATAAGAAAGAGGTGTTCTTGCTCAAATTCTAGATCCGCTTTCAATAGTTTGAGAAATATTGGCCATAAAATTGTGAGAAAGGGATTAATGTTGTGTTAGTTTCGAAGTCATTAAATGTTTAGCAAACTTCTCTCCAATACCAATACCAATAATCTTTATAAGCTATTACAATTATTTATTTACCCTTGGTATTCTTGTAAATGAATCAACTTATTCCGACTATCTATCATGGTAATTTAGATATCAAAATATGGGTGAAATGTTTTTCTAAAACCTAGAAATTAGTCTGAAATATAGATGCATTAAATATGTTAATACTGTTGACCATTTGGCTCTTGTTAAGGCCACAAACAGGATTGCAAATTCAGGAATTGCACCTGCAAAGATTGCATTCTTCTTATTGAGAGGAAAGAAATTGAATCTCAGATCAAAACTGAGGAACAGAAGGAACAGAAAGTCAAATCCCAGACTCTGACCACTAAACAAATGCATCAAAGATTCACAAATTGCGGTTACAATCAGTGTATTAGTGAACGACACAAAGAATCCCAAAAATACACCGATTATACCATCGATAGTATATTGAAGACTGAAGATAAGCCAACTGTTGGCCACCACCACAACAATCAGCTCCAATCACAACTCGATTACACTTTTTGTTCAGAATTTTTAAGACGAGAAGAATATATCTCTTTGATCTGCAAGGGATCCCTTTTCTATAAAAGATCTCTTTAAATAAATAGATCCAGAAGAAAGAGATTTACATTAAATTATTTGCAGAGTTTTATCATTGAATGTTCATAAAAGTTAATGGATATTATTGTATCGAAAGATAACTAAATTTTCAATTAATGTCATGGCTTTTAACTAAAATTATCAAGCAGTTATAACTTATAAGTCTATCCTATTTTATCTACTGGACATCTGCAAGGTGATTCTTATAATTATTATCAGTAATGTGTGTTTTAATTAAAAGAATTGTAATCACTTATATAATAAAGTATTAAACTCGTTGTTTTACCTTGATAGTCATTTCAATGCTTTATCTGGTATTCATCTCATTGTAAACATTAAAATTTTAGTTAAATTTGCATGATCAGTTTATAATACATTCAAATGTTGAAAATATAAATGAATTTAATTTAAAATAATTAGAATTGAAAATAGTTTAATGCACTCCATTAAAATACTTGAATGTATCAGGCTAAAATTTAGAAGACTTGAAAATTTTAGAACAATCCGAACTTTGATGAGTTTACTATATTTAAGGCGATCAATGATCAGGGTTAGGGTGATGTTAGTCAACGGGTTGTTCTTTCGAAGGTTAGTTGTCTGTTATTTCATGAATAGGTTTTTAAAAACTTGATTCTGTAAGATTGATCAAGCACATATTCAATGGATATAGAATTTGTAGTTAAAGACTTTGCAAACATAACAGAAGTCTATCAATCATTGGGGAAACTATTGAGAGCTTAGTGTTGGACAAAAAGCGTGTGTTTAACACAATTTATGTGATTTACTGACATATTGTTAAACCGTTTGAATGTTGAAATAGATTTCGTAAAACCAATTAATTACAGTTCTGACAAAATTTTGCGAATAATCTTTGCGATAGTTTTAGTCATTGATATAATGTATTGATTTAACAAATTGTTGTTTAAATATATCTCCAAATTATTATTAAATGTAATGTTTGTAAGAACTGAACGCGAAATAAAAGGGTTGTGTGTTTTGGCCTATAGTTTCAAACTTATTCCTCTGGTGTTTGCGAATAAATTTATTTCACTTTTTTCTTCTTTTATATACATATTTATTGAGAAAGTTTGGAACTGAAGTTCTAAATCACTTATAATTTAATGGTTTTGCTCTTCTCTAATGTCTTAAACTTAGTTCTGTTATTACAACACAAGTATTATATAATCAAATATTTTATATAAATAATAGGGATATTTGTTTGTAAATTATGTTCTTTTATAGCTATTTATACACAAAACTATACTTTAGTTTTCGCGTTCAAAAGTATCGATTGAACCGAAGTCTGAGTCGAGACACAAATGTTTCCAAGAGTTCATCAAAATGTTTGAACGCATGTCTAGAGCCCACACTCGCAAAGAATATCCACTTTCAAGAGGTCAGAGGTGGCCAAAGGTAGACAAAAGCTGTTCCTTTTATATACTGGAATATAGGAGTTCTGATTCGGGGGGAGGGCAACAGTTAACTTGGGAGACAAGTTTCAGACAAAATTATTGGTCCATGGTAAAAATGCTCATTTTGTGCTATTTCGACTTCAATGGATGAAATTGAAAATTGATGGGAAAAATGATTGGATCTGCTCTAAAGATGTTAACAAGGTGATCATCATAATTATACTGACGAAGCATTAAAACAAAATTAGTTTTGAAGCATAAAACTAACGATGAATTCATGGATAGTTTGAAAACAGTTCGGAATCATTGAAAAATTGTTTGAATTCTGTGTTTAAATTCTGACTATAATTAGGAGTCACTGATTGTGAACATCCCTGAGTTTTGGAAGTTTAATGGAGCTTAACATTAATTAATAGGAATGATGTGAAACACTGGTCTCTAATTGAATTTGAGACCACTTTTCATTCGCTTTAATTTATTCCACTCGAGAAGAATGGGACCAACTTTTCTACTAAACTACTCTTTTAATTGCATTTTCAAGTTATACATAATTTTATTTCTTTTAATTTAATGGATAAAAGTTATATAAAATTTTTCTGCTAATCAAATGAGTGTTTGAATTGAAATTAAGAATATATTCAAAACTTTGAGTAGAGTTTCACTGAATTTATTGAAGTAAATGATTAAATGAAATGCTTTTAAAACTCAGGAATACTTATAAAAATTGATTTAAATCTATAGCTTATGAAATATTCCTGTTTTGAGTCAAAGAATAAATTATTTTTGAAATAATCAGAGTTTATGTCTATTTATTTGTCATTTTATCTCAAAATATCAGAATTTAATAACTATTTGAATAATAAAAGACTAGAAATTGCTGTATATTTGAAGGCAAGTCAGGCACTCCATTAATGATTGTACTCTTACTCTAAAGAGTTTCCTATTAAACAACTCTTTCTTTAGAAACTAAACATAAAAATTATGGATTTGTGAGAAAGACATAAACATTTGGCCAAAACATTCTCTGTTGAAAAGTATAATAACTATACATGAGCTGAAACAGCACTTTCCTCCTGTTCTGTCTATGGATTTGTTTTTAACTTCTTTTATGGCTTCAAATCACGAATATATTAATGCATTTTACAATACACGAACAGTTTTGTAATACTTTTGCAATAATTTACTAAATAATGATTAGTATTCAAAGAATATTCTTATTTTAAGTCATTTTTACCTATAAGAGCAAGAGCCAAAAGTGCAGTATTGTGCAAAAATGAATTGATAGAGCTTGCTCATCATGAGTTTACTGAATTTGTTTACTCAAACATTTTGGAAATTTTCAGACTTAAAGGTCAAAATATTTTGCAATTTTGACGCTTCGACTGATTTAATGGAAGTTTTAAACAAAAATTATCTTTACTTCAAATGAAGTCCAATGAATATATTCCAGACTGAAATCTGAGCCAAAACTATAATTCTGAGCACAGAATCAAAATATACAGAAAAATGAAACAAATGTTTATCGAAACATAAAATTTCTTCTCAACAGTGACTGAACGCATACTTTATAGACATTAGTTTTTAAATCAATATTTTTGTTGAGTCTATAAACTGAGGCGATATTCAAAAGAAATTATTATCTTTTAAGTCTTCGTTTTGATATTGAATTACAGAATTACAATAAATAAAGATTAAAATTTTGAGGAAAACCATTGACAAAGTTCTTTATGTCATATGCGTTAACCATTAGAAGGGATACCGAGTGAAGGATGTGTTTACCGATGTCTGGAGTCTAGACACAAACCAATTGTTTTCCAGCGCTAAGTGTTGCCTGAAGTGCATTATTGCTGGACTTAAACTCCAGTTAAACCAAAACAAGTGCTCTTAAATTGTTTTCTGCAACTCTTTATTTGTCAGAATTTCAGACAATCGTATATTCAGTCAATAATTTATATTCTGTTTCACACATTCTCTCTCTCTCTCTCTCTCTCTCTCTCTCTCTCTCTCTCTCTCTCTCTCTCTCTCTCTCTCTCTCTCTCGCAAAACAAATCTTGTCTGATTGAATTAATGTGAATGAGTCGGAATGCTATGAAAATTCAGAAAATAGGTTTATATAGATCTATAAATTTAATTGTGATAGATCCAATAAATCTCCTCTAAATTCTATATTTGTTGTATTGAATATATTCCATTCAAATGAATCTATTGGTTAACAATTCAATACTCATTGACATTTCATTAGTCTGCTATTCAGGTGAAAGTTGATTATGAGATAGGGGTGAACATGAACATGGTGATTAATCAATAGCCAAATTCAATTGAAATATAGGAACTGTAGTCATATGTGTTGAGACTCATTGATGAAGAATATTAGGAACTTTTCTTACATATCGACAATACATTGAGAAGTAGTGTAATATCGTCTCCAATCAGTTCAATACATTTTGTAAACTTTGAGAAAATATTCATTTATGACTGAATCACAAAAATTCCATCATTTTGAAGTATACCTTGTTCATATGTCCGCCAATTAGAGGCCTCTATTTAAGGCTTTCATTATTTTATAAAAGTTATTGAAAACGGAGTGATTTGACGGCACTTCTGAACAACTCATTAATGAAACTGATCTGAGGAAACATAGTTTCAATATTTTAGTTCGGTTTAAACCTTTTTTAAAAAATGAATTCGGAAAACCCCGAGAAGACAGTTGAGGCCGATTCACATTTTGTTGAAAGGATGGTTAATTCAGTTCTGGAGGGCGAGTCTGATGTCGGAGGCGCCTCCATTGGATCAGATGGGGTAAATTTAAAGCTTTATTCAACTGAATAAATGACTAATTAATTGAAATGATAGGCCAAAGGAGGGAAAAAGTTTAGCGATGGCAACAGTCTTATCGCTGCCTTCAGGTCTTTCAAGAATCTGAAGTCTCCGCTCAAAGTATTAAAGCCGACCACTACTGACCAGAAGTGGCAAATCTGGTACTGGCGAAGAGGCGCCGAAAATGATAACAAAAAATGGAAAGAATATCTTCAGAGAAAGAGCTCATTCATCACAAGGAAAGAGTTTTGGAGGTATTCTTGAGTTGAGGTCTGTTTTCTTAGTGGCACTAAATAACCCTTTTTAGCGCTTATAACGAAGTAAACGGCTATGAATTCGGTCTATTGAGTCGTCACTTCGATTATTGTGTTTTCAAAGAGGGAATAGTGCCCATGTGGGAGGACCCTTCCAATCGAGGTGGAGGCCGTTGGATATTAGAGTTCCCGCGAAAAAGGGACTGGCGGCACATCCCTTATTTGGATCAGATATGGCTCAAAGTGGTATTCATATAGAATTTTAATTATTCTTTGACTAAAAGTTAATCTTATTTGAGTTATTGGCCATAACCGGAACCGAAGATGAATTATATGAATTGGTGGAACACATCTGTGGCTGTGTTTTGATGATCCGCTACCACACCAACAAAATCGCGATTTGGACCAACAGTTCGAACAACACTTTAATTAATTTGAAAATTGGGTAAAAAAGCATCAATTGATTAGAGCTAAGAATAATTGGATTCTGATTTCCACAGAGAACTCCTGAAAGCGAGCACTGGATTCACCGGAAGAATGTATTATCTGCCACATGACTCCACCACAAAGAAGATTGAGATTAAAGCGGAAAAGAGTTCTCACTTCGGCGCTAAAGTTGTTCCCGAGTTAGCAATCAAATGAAATTTATGATCGTTTGCTCAGAAAAAGACAATTATTACTAATTTTCTTAAATTCGAGTGAAATGCGAAACAAATAACAAAATTATTTAATATATTTTTAAAATTAAATGAAATACTTTTTATTAATTTAATGAATTATTTTACAAAAACGAGTAAAACATTGCATTCGAGAAAAATGTCAAAAAACTACTTTAAAAATGATTTTCAATGAGAAATCAATGATTTTTTGCATTAAATGTGTGTTAATAAATGGATTTCCAAACATATCGAGGAGAAAATGCGAACTTAAGAACGAAATATAAGTAAAAATAAAACTTATTTTGTATTTAATAAATAATTTGTTTAAATTAAGAACATTTGCAACGAAAACAATGAGTAAATAATTTTTATGAAATATTTTACTTAAATTTTTCTTAAATGTTATGAAAATCCATTTGAAAAGAGGGTAGAAAATAATGGGAACAGAATTTATATATTAAATATGATGTAAAGTATTATTAATAATAATTAATAATTATATAAAACATCGAAATTCTTGTCTTGTATTCTGAGTTAAAAAGAGCTGCATATGAAAAATGTCTCAAATTTTATGAATACAATTCAATCGCCTTTTCCTTCAATAGTTTTCTTACGAAAAACGCTATAAAATATTTAAATTAAAAAATCAAATCAAAACACTATTTGTTTGATAACTTTTTGTACATTCAATGGTAAGAAGAGTTTATATAATTTTTGAGTTCATTTTCGTCAGACTTTTGTTTCTTTGACAGCATTTCAAATGATTTTGAGTTCAGAACAGATTTTTTGTCAAACATTTGATTTCGTATTGCATTTCATTAAAAGAGAGAGAAATGAAATTTTTAGATAATTTTGAGTCAACACAACATTTGTTAATCAGTCGTCAAATCGATAATTGTTTTCACTTCGAATTCAATGAATTTAATTAATTTTAATTAAAAATTTTAGATAATTTTTTGACAAAAATCAATACTAGAAAAGGATTTCCACACAAAATGAGTGAATATATATATATGAATAGAAGTCCTGATAATTCGGAAGCAATTGTTTTATACAATTATCTCATTTGAAAACAATTTTAATCTGTTTTTCTCGTCTTTTTAGTCAGTCTTTTGTGGGAATAATTCCTTTAAATTCAAAAATTCAATGATTATTATAAATAATGCATAAAAACATTTGAATCGATTTCAACACAGTTTTCAAATCGATATAAATGCGAGACTTAAGAAATATAGAGACAAATGAAGTGATTTTCAATTTTTAAATATATTAATAAATATAAGAAATGAGTCAATTGTATTGAAGGGAAAGGCATTGCCTCAAAGACAACATTAATTAAGTTTGTAATCAATGGATCCGTTTTAAGACTGAAATGTTTTGTTTGAGAGACAAACAGACCATCGATTCAAATGAATTCAGTTTTTTGTAAATGAATTGTGAAATAAGAAATCAAATGTATTTTCAGGGAAAGGTTTAGATGAAGTCTTTCCCCAAAAGTTTATGAAATAAGTGTTGAAATTAATTTATTTATTCAAACCCTTAATATTTCGAGACTATTATTATAGCAAATGGCGATCCAATCGGGTTGTGTCGACGCCCACTGGATTTGGTTGATCTCACACTCGGCCGTATAGGCCAGGATCGGGTCTTCGATGGCACGAGGCATCTGCTGGATGTCCCAAATCAGCGCCTGGTGGTCGTCAGCTATGGACAGACATTGAGTTAATTTTGTTTTGGTCAGAATGTGTCAGAATGGAGTCAAACCTGCGGTACAGATATGACACGAAGAGTGTGGGGCCCACGCGATCCCATTAACACACGCGCGATGGTTATTGAGTCGGGCGACAGGAGTGCAGGGCACCCTCACGTCCAGAATAATCACTTCGCAGGCATCCATTGCAAATGTGGCCAAATAGTTGGGGTCCTGTTTGTTCCAGGCCAATCGCAGCAGTGGGTGGTGTTGTGGGTCTTCATAGATAATCGTCGAGTGCTCTAAATGTCTTAAGTCGAACATTCGAACCGATCCGTCGGCGCCAACTGAGGCAAACATATCTCTTCCCCCACCCGCCCGACTAAAGGCTATGTCATAAACTTCTTTGTCATGAGCTATGAGTTGTGTCTTCACGTGACCGGAGACCAGGTTTACCCGACCCAAGACTTGTCCGGTCTCGAGGCCCCATATCGTACACGTCGTGTCTATACTGGAAGTGCCCAATAAGTTGGGGTCGACTTCATTCCAGTCGAATGATGTGAGCGGAGCGCAAAAGTCTGAGTTCTTATTCTGAGCAAAGGATTAAAGGGTAAGACATTGGAGTATAAGAGAGTCATAAATACATTATTAAGTAGACATTCGAGTCGTGTTTCGTTATCACCGGCCCTCCAGACGCGCAAATAGTCACCGCTTGTGGCCAATAGGTCGGGAAAGAGTCCTTTGGCGTCGGGAATCCACATAATCTTAGTGGTGGGGTAGGGGTGGTCGAATGTAGACTTGGCGAAGAACTCAGACGACTCCTCATCTAAAGCTACGATCTGTACCTAAAAGCCGGGAACCAATTGGTTAATGAAATTCATTCTGTTTTCTCATTTGACTCAAAGTCAACACTAATTTGAATAATAATTGAAAGCAATTAAAAGACAAACAAAAAGGACTGAAAGCGAAGCCAACACTCGATTCACGTTTAGAGTCATTAAAAGCCTTCAAATGAGACGAACATTAAATTTGACCCAATTTTGGACAAAAAATAAGTTTAAACAAAGTTTTGACAAAAACTAAATGAAAATCATTTCAATCAACTAATGGACGAAAGGATCGCAAAATTTAATTAATTATTTCGAAACAAATATAAGAAATAAATTTGATTTCAATTAATTTTGGAGTCATTTCCAAAAATAGGCAAAAATCAGATAAAAGTCAGACTTTGAGAAAAGAATCGATAATTTTGGCAAAGATTAGGTTAATGTGGAGGAAGTGGTAAAAGTGAGTGAAGACATACTTTGTTGTTATATTCCTCGATAAACGATCCGAGGGCTAACCGGAACCGTTTGTCGGGTCTGACCGACCAATTCATTGAATAGACAGTCCATTGGGCCTCATATTTGTATATCTCTTTGCGTTTGGTCTGTCCGACCGAAGAGCCGATCGATGCCGACGAGTGGACGGCCATCGCTTCAACCAATAAGAAGATAATACAGAAACTCTTGAATACTGTTTGGCAAACGATTTATAGCCAAAGAAATAATTGAGAAACACTTTAATTGAGATTATTTTCGATGATTTTTAACCAAAACTATTAAAAACATTAATTTTTGTCAATTATTATAAACATAATTAGTGGACAATAATTAATAATCAATTGTTTAATCGACAATCAATTGATTGGTTAAGTCTTTTGATGACATATTACTGGCGTTCAGTGTCTGTGCATTCACTCATTGATTCACTCATTGAGTCATTGATTGGTTTCAGTGGTGTTTCACTGCTTTGTTGTTATTGTCGTTGTTGTCGTCCGGACTCAACACTACACTCAATACAACTCAAACCCTATGAGTATTTGCTTTGATTTCAATCCAATCCATATTGAGATACAGTAATGAACTGTTGAAGCATAAGATGGAGCAGAAGAGCACAACATATCATTATCGGCGCCGACAATACATATTGATTACAGAGACATCTCTTAGGTGTCGATGAGCTGCCATCAGTGGACCCGTTCCCCCAATCAATGATTGCTAACCATAAAAAGGCGCACAAACCATCTAGTTCAAATATGTTTTAGGCATTAAAAGTGTTTAACGCTGTAGCTTAGCAAGGTGATTGGTGCTACTAATTATTGCTGGTACCTTTCAAATGAATCATCAAGGTATGATGCAATTCTTTGTAGGTTAATATAATAAACGTATCTAGTTTCAATTGGTTATGTAATCAAGTACAATAGGTACTCAATAGTGAGTCCCAACAAATGAAGCAAGCTTACTTTTCAAATAACAATATTGTTATTCTTTAGATACCGAAAATATTTGTACAATAAATAAGTAATTTGTTTAGATCCCAGATTTTAGCAAGCACCAATTACTTTAAATAATAATTAGATTTATAAATAAGGTGTAGGAATAGTGTGGTGTACTCCTAGTGTACCAAGGTTAACTTTGTCTGTTGTGCGCAAGTCTTTTAAGACAATAACAATGTTTAAGTGACGGCAATGTTTTGCTCCGACAATGAATTGCTAATTGAGTTTAATTTGGCTTAAAAACTAAACAAATCAATAGATCACTTGATATGAGGAAAAGTGTCTCAAAAGTATTGGTTTCTAATGGTTTCAAATGAGACACAACTAATCGAAGGTATCGGAGACGAAGTGTTTTTAATAACCATTAGTTTTTTGGTTATCTCAGTCACAACATTGGGTTTTATATACAAAAGGTATTATTCAATGGTTTTCTTCAATTTGTGGCCTTTGTATCCATCTTTGGTCTAAACGTTTATCTAATCTTCGAGTTTAGAGTCAAAATCTATTTTAAGACAATTGGTTGCAAACGAGTCCATAGTATAAGTTAAGACATTCCAAACGGATCTCGTAATCAATTTTGATGTGATTTATAACTTTTTGCTGAATTTGTTTTATAAGTTTTGAATGAATTCAAGGTTAGTCTG
>JAQGBD010000845.1:0-22353 GCA_034698165.1 Punctoribates punctum | reverse complement strand
GAGAGAGAGGGAGAGAGAGAGAGAGAGAGAGAGAGAGAGAGATTACTTTTTCCGCTGAGAAATGCAATCATAAAAAACTTGTAAACATTTCTCTATATTCTAAATGAGTTCATATGACAGATGAGTTTTTGGGTTCAATTTTGCGGACAGTTTTAAATTTTTAGCCCTCTTTTACTCAATCTATTGGTCAGTAGTCGTGAAAAAATCAATACTCCGTTGGAATAAATCTGAAATTTTGATTATTTAAGTGTCTATTAAAGAAAAACTATTCTTGTGTTCAACAAATGGGATGTAATATGTGTTCCAAATATAGCCAAATAGGCGGCTGTTGTGGCTCTCCTTAAATGGCGTTTCGGGGACTGGCCTAACGATAGTGACTCTGCGCCAATAGTTTGCTGATCAGGGGATAGAGTGAGAGACACCAGAAATCGCACTGACATTAATCGCCGTTTGATTTTCGTCACGAATTAATCATTTTTTTAAATACCAAACAAAATGAGAAATAAATTTAATTTGAAATAAAAATTTGTTTTACGTCTCAATCAAAATGAATTATTGGCTAATAATTGACGGCTTTTCAAAACAATTCAGCGAATGTTCGATGAAAAATGTTTACTTGTTTATTGAATTTTGGGAAAACAAAATTTTATTGACAAGGGTAATTAATTGCGATAAGATCTTTGGCTTTCTCTCTCATTTTGATTGTACTTCTGGCTCTTTTTTAGCACATTGGGTCAGTCAGTATATTTTTAACTTGGTAATTCGTGGTATTCTACTTACTTTTTGATAATTGGTTCTGGGTTAATCTTGATTAAATCAATTATAATTATTAAGACTGAATTATTCTGAATTTACACATAAACGGCGCCACCTGTAGTCTACCAAGGTAACTTAAATTAAAGTTTTACCATTAAAATGATCAAGATTGAGTTGAAAAGTTTGATGAATTTTAATATAAATAATAAGAAAACTTGAGCATGGTTGATTTGTGTGAAACCAAACTACCAAGTACATTTTTCGGCCTTAAGCATCTTTACATATTTGTTGACATTCCTCTTCAGTTTCAAAGCGATTTTCATTACCACGACATCCGCCATAATAGAAGAACTTGCAACTTTTTTCCTGCCAGTTATAGAACCAGTTCTCTACCATTGCTTTACAGGGACCCCCATCTGGGGGTAAATAGCACCGGGTTTGTCTTGAATCTAGAAAAGTTGATAAAATATAGTGGAATTATTAAACAAGGTGAATTCTATCCTGACAATATGCCAACAAGATCAACTAAATAATTTTGGGAAATTGAAAATAAGCTTGGTCATAGTAGGAGCAAGGTGATGGGCAATTATATAAGATGAAAAATGCTTATTAATTACCCTGAAAGTTTAAAAATGTATCTAGGAAAGCGTTTTTCAATAAGCTAGGTGATCTAATATACAGAATAAAATGGGCACTACCATCGTCAAGTCCAAGATTGAGTATAGGACGATCTCGCTCATTCATTCGTGAATATCTATCAACACCCGGCTCATCATATAAGAGGTGGAAATTGGTGGCGACTAAGTTTTTGTTGAGTCGACTGTGCGAATGTCGGCCACACTTCTCGAGACAGTCCCCTTTTGTGAGGAAATTATTGCCCGTTCCTCCGCACCCGGTGTATACGAATCGGGAACATTTACGAGCATCATGGTCATAGAACCAATTGAGATAATACTCTTTACAGTTGCCATGGCGCATACTTTGTTCACAAACATCTAGATTTAGCAAGAACAAAATTATTTTTCAATTTATATCAAGTATAAGTCAACTATTGGTGTTATTTAATGTACCTTGGTCTTCTAGTGCCTCAATTGTTGTCTTGAAGGACATGAGAGGTCTGCGGCAGAGCTCTTGGCACTCATATTGTGTCTCAAATTTATTGCCGTTTCCGCCGCACCCGCCATAAGTGAAGGGAAAGCAGTCCCTCGAAGAAGTATCGAAATACCACCTTGGCATTGCGGCCTCACAAGGACCCTGGTCTGGCTCTTGGAAACACATGTTTGGTTTACCTAGATCACGAAAAAATATATATAACTTAAAAATTTGTGAGGAGTGAGCAGGGTACATAAGGTCAAATTGTCAATTCATGCTTAATTCATTTTTTAACCTGGTTAATTTTGCTTAATTACACAGAATTATTCCAAAATGTACACTATTGATACCTGGATAACTTCGTGCCCTAATCCCTTTCCTGGAAGACTTCTTGGACGAAATTAGAGGTCTGCGACAGAGGCGGCGGCACTCGTCCTGTGTTTTAAAATTATTTTTGTTTCCGCCACACCCGCCATAGTTAAAGGGAAGGCATTTCATCGAGGCAGAATCGAAGCGGAATCTTTTTATTAAGGCCATGCAGGGGCCAATCTCTGCCTTTTCAAAACAGAAGTCTGTTTCACCTAGTTAAAAATATCATAGATGTAAGCGGAGGTAAAATATCTATAAATACCAGGTAAATATTTTAGCCAAGGTAATTTAAAGGCTAGTTTGGAGTTAAACACGTTTAAATTGTAATTATATTCTTACCTTGATCAACTTGTGGCTTAGAAGACATTGGAGTTCTGCTGCAGAGACGTTGGCACTCGTCCGGTGTCTTAAAATTATTGGCATTTCCGCCGCACCCGCCATAGTAGAAGATAAGACATTTCATCGAGGCAGAATCGAAATACCATCGTTTCATTCGGGCCTTACAAGGACCCATCACGGGACCAAGGTTACAGGTATCTATTTCGCCTAGGTCAAACAAGGTTTAAATTGTTATTAAATTCTTACCTTGGTCAACTTGTGGCTTAGAGGGCATTATAGGTAAGCGGCAAAGGCGTTGGCACTCGTCCTGTGTCTCAAAATTATTGGCATTTCCGCCACACCCGCCATAAGTGAAGGAAAGGCATTTCCTGGAAGCAGAATCGAAATACCATCTTTGAATTGATGCCTGACAATTACCAACCACTGGACCAAGGTTACAAATATCTGTTTTGCCTAGGTCAAACAGAATTTAAATAGAATAAGTCAGCAATGATCATGAGCAAAGTTACTAGTTCCAAAATTGATAAAATAACTGAATATAGGGATTAAAACATAATATTTGTGACAAAATATTCCTCGAATCAAATTATTTGAAGAAATTCTCCACATTTTTATTGTTTATATATTTTTCCAATCAATCGATTGCCAAATGGTTTTCAATTAATTAATTCCTTAAACAACTCATTAGTATAATACCGATGGAAAACAAGAACCTATTTAATAAATTGAATTAAATGAACTGGCTCATCTAATTTAAATTAATTTCAGTAGTAACCATCCAACTTGGTTAAGGTGGTGGAGGTTTTGGGAAATATTTGAATGTGTCGGGGTAAACCAGAAACCTTTTCAAGGTAAAATTGACAACTTTAAGGCCAAAATGACCATGATGGACATAATCCACTTTAAATATAGTTAATTTATGCTTGATTCATAATAGATTAGCTTGCTAATTGAATTTCTAATGCCTAATCGATTGCCCAACAGTTTCGAATCAATTCAATACAACAATTAGCGAGGAAAAACAAAATAATAGTCGAGGAATTCAATTTATAATTGGCTGTCTCCTATAATTTAGATAACCTGGCTAATTTATAATTTTGAAAAATAAAATTTAAAAATATTTGAAATAATGATAAAAACCATTTTTAGGACAATATTTTTATTGCTATTTATGTATATTTTGAATCAATCGACGGACCAATAGTTTTAAATTAATTAATTGATTAAATAACTCATTAAAAGCAGTGATTAATGTAATTAATGAATAAGTGATGAAAATCCAATTCCTAGTCAAGGAATTGAGCCTAATTCCAATCTAAATTAGCTTGCTAATTGAAAATTTGTTATTTTACTTCAATCAATTCAGAGCACAACTAATCCAGTTATTAATGATTTTCGTTTATTTTGAAGAAAAAACTTATTAAAGACTAATTAATGAATTAAGAAGCAAGGTGTTCTTATTGAACAAGGTATATTGCAAATTCAACATGATTATTCTTTAACAATTGGCCCCAGAATTAGCAAAATATTATACTAAATTAAACAAACCACCTATTAACTAGGTACTAGTTCAAGCTGTTATTAAATTGACAGTTTAAAATTGATCATGGACCTCTAGTATAATTGAATTATCCAGACTTTAATTGATGGATACAAAGCTGTTAACTACTGTTATCAGGTTCTGTGATCGCGAAGGTACTTGATCTTTTTTTAATGGCAATCGATTCTATTGATTATTGATTGGTTCTTATCTTGATTTAAACGATTTCAAGATAAGAGACTGCCAAACTACCTTGGGCATTATCGAATTAGTGATAATTATGTAGGCTCGTATTAAATTATATATATTCCTTGTTTAATTCTAATTATCTATGTAAAAATAAATAAATTACATTGGTTTAATATTTCAAAGATCTTTTATCTAGATAAATATCAAAATACCTGTATTAATCAGCGGTTACCATGGTCATTTTTAAAAGCTATACTTAAAATTTTAATTAAAATGTGAGCATGATAATTTATTGATAAATATTGTTTCTGGCAATAAATTTGGTTAAACTTTGGTAAACCTCATTAGTATTTATCATGTTAATTTTTACCTTGATTATCTCTTTTGTTCAATTAAGCAAGATTAAATGAGAAATAGGACCCGGGCTAAAAAAATGTCTCACCTTTCAAATTGATTGCAGACATAAATCGACAGATAATAAATCATTTCAATTAGAATCCGAATCATTTAATTCAAATATTTTGCTCAAAACTCGAAATCCTGTCTAATAAGTGACTGAAAAGGAATTGAGACCATTATTGACGTCAATCCTAAGGACAGGACTCAGGACCTGATTGACTGATAACAAGTTAAATATAATCCGAATTAAATCAAATCAAATAACAGTATATTTGTTAAACACGAGAATACTTCTCATTATTTAATGTTTTTTATTTCGCAAAAAAACATTTTAAATAAATCCTTTGAGGGCTGACTGATGGCCAGGATATCAATTTTCAGGATGTTCTAGGTTAAAATATTTTGTTTCTCTCTAATTTTGAGCAATAAAGAGATTTAAATTCCTAGATATTTAAGTAATTACAGCGAAGAATAACATTAACGACAGAAAAATGCATTTAATTGACTATAAAAGACGACTTATTCAAAGAATGAGCTTGGTGATCGCGTGTTTCATAATAAGAGCACTTGATCTGAGACAAGAAAGAATGCGAGGATTTCCAGCAATTTTTTCATACCAGTGCTCAGCTCTGAACCGCACATAACACAGAGAAACTAAACCGGACTTATAATACAAACCTCAATATCAGACTCTTTGCCACAAACTGTAGTAATACTCAACTAGTGATGGTCAAGGAGGGGGTTTACCAAAATATCAAAACCACCTTATTTTTTAGTCAGGGTCATCACCCCCTGATGAGAACAGACAAATAAATTTACACTAGGTATATAAAGGTGCTTGAACACTTTATCATTAGAGCTATGGACAAGAAACAGGTGTTTAGAGATTGAATCACTCCCTCCTGATGTCGGTTACCGTTGCCATCACTGACACTGAAGAGAGAAAAAAAATTCTGTTTGAGTTTTGGTCTACATTTCTAACGGCGTCCTCGTCCTCGACCTTGCCTTCGGCCAAACACTGTTCTCAGTGCCGGTGCTTTCGGCCATTGAATCACAGAAATACACACTTTTTTTCTGACTGAGCCCTAAAAAAAATCATCAAAAGTCTATTGAACTGCAAGTATTTGAGGACTGAATTGTGAATAGGGTTTCCCATTGAATAAAGTTATCCCGTTTTTAATACTTTTGATTCCGGATCTGTTTCTGTTCGCGATCTCTTCCAATTGAAATCTGCTCAATAAAAGCACACACACACTGTCCTAGATTATCGTTGCCATGTCATTGTACTTGTGAATTTTGACGAAAAACACCCTGCTTATTTAGCAGATTTATTTAATTAAGCAAGGTTGAATTTATGCCCTAATCATCAGGGTCTCAGTGATTTTAAAATTAGACTAATTAAAAGAGGCTTGGTGAAAACAGTGAATTTACCTGTTTTGCTACACTATCAAGATGATTTGTTCAACCAAGATCTGTTGCTTGGTGAAAATTTTGAATTTACACTCTGACGAGGGTGAATTCGTTTGCAAATTAAGGCTCGACTTTTAACTTGGTTATACTGTACCCCAATATATGTGTGGAAAGAGATTGGCGTTTAAGTGGTGTAAAACTGGAGCGGATCTACAAAAACAACTTTTAATACATAAGAATAAGAAAAAGGAGCGCGACTTCAATCGCATATCAATAAGTTGTTTCTCCGGTAATAATAATCAAACACAAGATGTGTTTTTTTTGGCAAAAACAGCTCTGAATAGGAATTTTTGATTCGCATTGAAATATATATTTGTGTTTAAGAACTGAATAACAGTTTATTTAGTCTTCATTTGGCGTCCGATTCGTCTCAAGAGACAAATGTTTCTCTAATTGAAGTCTTATTTCTTGGTTTCTATTGGTCTTTGAAATTAGTTCTCGAATTTGAGTCTTATTTTCAGTGAAGCAATCGTTTACTTAATGTGAGTGTAATTTGAGTTTTGGTCATTTTTCTGGGATTTTCCAGAACTTTGTGCAATAATTACATGTTTTTCAAGAATTTTTTTGAAATACCTTTCTTTGGATGACTGCCTAATAAATCGGATTAAAGCTATCATTCATATTGTGACGGATTTACACCCCTTTACATCAGCTCAGCTCAATGTTCCTGGTCATTTGAAAATTGGTGACACAGACCTACACCAAGAAAATTGGAAAATTTCCAAAGATTTGAGTAATTTCCAGAAAATTCCAGTCAATCAAAGTTCTAGATATTCGGTAATTACTCCAAGATTATTAAAAATTTCCATTTTGCCATGTTTAGATTTCAGAGTGTATTGAATTTTCTCCTGGAAAGTTCTCCGTGTTTTTTGAATAAGCAAGCAAAGATTTTTGAATTATTTCTGGTGATAATCTGGGCATTTTCAACATTAGCCAAGTTCGTTTTGGATGAAAATATAATTACACCTAGGTAATGTGCGTACGGATGAATCTCTCGCCTGCCATTTGTTTACTGTCTAGCTCAAAACATTGGTCGGTGGGATTTTCGTCCGTCTGCAAGTTGCCTGATAACATCATTCGTCAAATAAATAATTAATAACCTAGTATCTGGTGAGCTAGCTCATTTGAATTATTTATTTATTCAACTAGGTTAATTAATTTATATGATTAATGCGGATATTAATTAATTTTTGTCATATGAGTGATGTTTAATCAAGAATTCAAATAACCTTAATATTGATTAATAAAATGAGTAAACAACTTTTCTTAACTAACATGGTGATTAATTGGTCAATTGAGGCCAATTACCAAGCTAACCTAGTGGCATTTACCAGTCACGTGACGTAAATTGTTTACATATTTAGCCAAATGTAAGTCATGGGTTAGTTTGAGGCCAACCTTCCCTCCGGCTATTCCTGGCCATAAAAAAGGTGTTTTTTGTTTACCTTTAAGTAAAATGAGTTCCTTTTCGTCTCTCTTTTTCATAGATAACTATTTGAAAACCTATTGAATGCTTGATTTGAAATCAAATTTTTTTGCCCTTAAGTGTGAAAACTGACAAAATTTAGGCGTTTTTTCGCCGAAACACGTCTTAAAACTTATTCTGGTCATTGGTTTCAGGCAAAGGTGAGAAATGTTGTATAGTTTTCGTCGATTTTATAGATAATTATTTATGAAATTTGTTTTTATAGATAAGTAATTGAAATGAAATTTATTTCAAAATGCAATTCATGTTAACTAAGAATAAAGTTTTGCCGTAAAATACAAATAGATTTTTGGAAAAGACTTTGATTTTCGGTCAAAAATTATATTAAAATTTGATTTTTTGTTTTGTCAATAAATATCACACTAAGGGTTGTGTCGATTGAGAGTCAAATTCGTTGAATTTCTTACATAAAAACAACTTTTTTTTGGACGGATTTGAGTGGAAAAAAATGTTTAACAAAATGAGAATTTGGTTTAAGAGCTAAAAGTGACGCAAAAAACACGAAAACAGACGAAAAAAAATATTTGTAAATAACTAATGGTTTTCGTATTGAATATAAATAATTAAATAATAAATAAAAATGAATTTAAACCTAAAATTATGGCACAAAAGGTGTCCTGAGTTTTGAGTTTTTGGGGAAAACATGAGTTTAAAAGAGGGTTTTGTTCGTAGTTTTGAGTCAATTGTAGTTTTACTCCGATTTGAGAATTGTTTCCAAAGGATTCGGTCCTAACTTTTTGTGTCTTCTGAGCCCGTTTTGGAAGCCTATACCGGAGCCGCTGCTGCCGTCCAGAGGCCGGGCGTCGCCGCCGGCGTTGGCCGCGCCTCCTGTCGACCGACAGCACTGAAGCCATTCCTGTTTGGAGAGTTTCCGGTCGTAGTTCTGATCGCAATAATTGATTTCCGTTCGAAAACATTTACGTAAACGACTGTTAAATGTCTGACTCTTTCGCCAAATCTGTCGGAATTCCTTCCATTCGCTGTTCTCGAGGAAGAAGTTTCCGTTGGAATCCATTTTGTGGAAAATCAGATCACAGGAACTGTTCTCCTTTTCCAGGATCTGACGGAACCGGAGATGGAATTTGTTGCGCCGCCTCTGATCGCAACCCTTTCGCATCTGAAGACAATTATTTTCGGTATTGGAGGACATGTTCTCTAAGGTCTTAATCGGTTGACCGGAAACTCTTGAGACACACCAACAGTAGGACTTATGGCACTGAATGCGGACATAATAGCCGTCTTTAGTGCACTCAGGGATGAATAGCTGTCCCGAAGGGTTCACTTTGAGTGACTCCAAGGCGTTGGAACGGGTTATATAACAGTCAAGTCGTGACTCCTTTTTGGTTTCGGCGTCGTTTCTGGAGTTTAGTTCAAACGGGTTTTGAAAACCAGTCCTTTTTGGCCCTCCAGTGGACAGACCTAAGGTTTCATCAGTAGAGCCGACGTTTGTGGTTGAGTTGAGGGACAGAAACGCCCGGAAACTGAAATCAAAATTAAGACATTCCTTGAATTCATTTCTTGTGACAAATGAGTCGTTGTTTTGGTCACAAAATGTGAACATCTGTTGAGCGCAGACCCGAAACAATGGGAACAGTTTTTTGATGAGTAGAATCAGATCTCTTGACTCCTGTCTTGTGATTCTTTGGTCATAATTGATGTCCAGTTCATTGAATTTTGATTCAATAGAAGCGGATATCGAGGACTCGTTGTTGTGTTGACCGCTTTTACGGCTGTTCTCCGACACGAAGACCGAAAGCAATTGAGTATTGAATAAAACTCTTTGAGAGCTATTGCAGAGACGCTTCCCTTTCTTCCGGTTCGGGTCACGACCTGTTGATCGGCGACCTATTCGGCGGACAAATTGGGGTTAAAATGGGGACAAAATGTCGGCTAATCATAGAAAACCTGAATTATTGCAATTCGGGGACCGATTTCTGGTCTGAAACGAAAAGATAAGAACCGATTAGTGACCAAAACTGGTGGCAATAGTGTTGACACTGACTGTGGTCTGGCTTTTGGGCCGTCCGCTCATGACGTCTACACACCAACAATAACCCGAACTTCTGTGGCATTGGACGGACTGTCCGGTGATTTTTGGACATAAAATAAGATAAAGTTTTCATTGGATTAGTGGTCAGAAGAGGTTTTGCGGCGTTTTTACGGCAAAGAGTCCGTCTCGGGTGCACTCGGGTATAAACTCGTCCTTTTCTCGGGTCAGGGCCTCAGCCCTACTCGTCGGACAATTATTGGCCTATTTTCGGGACAAAACAGAACCGGAATTTATCGGTAAAAATAAGTTCTTGCAAACTATTTGACCAAAAAATGAGGTGAAAAGACTTACTTGAGTTTCATTGAAGTTTAAAATCAGTGATAATATTATTAATGAAATACATATCGAAATAGCCATCAGTTCTTGGTATCGGTTTCTGTTTAATTGATCTTGCTTACTTAATTCATTGATTTAATTATATTAATTACTATTTTTTTAATCAAATTATATTAAAATTTAAGTAAAAGTTTTTGTTTGAAAAAAAAGTTTTGTTATTTTATTTGCTTTTTTTGTTTTTATTGTCTGTTTTTGTTTGTAAACCCGTTTCCATAGAAACACACTTTCAATCACTTGCCGTTTCATTTCTGGGGCTTTTCATATACAACATAACAGGTAATTGTCTTTATTTTAAGCTTGGTAAATCTAATTTTTTATCTAGTTACATCAGAACAGCTCTGATAATAAGGGGAACCCATATCCAGGAGGTTATGCTGAGAACACCCATTGAATAGTCAACTAAAAGGGTGTATTTGAGGCCAGTGTTTGTGTCACCAGTTCTTAGTCTTCTACTTCTGATGGTATAGTCTTCGGCCACTCTCTTGTCGTAAACTAATCCGAGTCTCTCGAAGAAGTCGATGAATGCTGTGGTGGGGTTGAAATTGAAAGCCCAGCCAAATTCGCTTGCTGAATAATCGAAGGGGAATACATGATGGTAATTGTGATAGCCCTCTCCCATTGATAAGTATGTGACCAAGCTGTTTTCAGCCGGCTTTATCTTCTTGTCGTAGGGCTTCATACCTGAGCAAGGTAAGTACAATGAAGTTAATTAGCTAAGGGTGAGCTCCACCACAAGTTTTACTCACCATATAGATGAGCTGCTGAATTGACCAAGCCAGTTTGATGCAGTGATAAAACATACCTGGTCATATTCATAGTGAGGCTCACCATGAACGATTCAGACCAGAAATAACAAGGTACAAATGTAGGAATAAATGCCCAGGTCAGAAAAACTAATTGCCAGTAGTATTTTAGCTGGAATTTGACGACCGGGTCATTCTCTATGTCGGAAAAGTCAATTTCCCGGACCCTTTCCCCATATTTCGGGTGTTTGTCGTACATAACCCACAGAATCTGCGCCCACCAGAAGCCCCGCCGAACATTGTAGGGGTCGGCGTCTGTGTCCGAATACTTGTGGTGTACTCTAAACTCGGAAAATTGAACGGAATATAAATACCAAGATAGTTTATTGCTGATATTTACCGATGGTCCTGACACCATTCAAGAATATCATGCTGATTTGCCAAAGTGGCCATGATCATTAGAAGGATTCTGAGTGGGGTACGGGCTTTATAGCTGCGATGACACCACAGGCGGTGAGCACCGGCCAGTATACCAAACGCTGAGAAAAGGCCGACCAAAAAGAACCAGATCATTGTTTGAGGCTTTGCCAAAGTGACCGTGTAATAAAAACCAATGATTGCCAGAATGTGCACGATTATCAAGTTTATGAACGTTGCCTTGATCAATTTAAACTCATATTTTGATTCTGTTGAATTTGGTTGAATTTTCATCTTGGTCAAAAATTTTGAATTAAATAATAAAATGTGAGTTTGAGTTCAATACATATGGCTTTCGGTTATTATTGAAAAAAATAAAACATTTATTAATTAATTAGTAATTAATTCTCTGTTTAATTGAATTTTCGTTAATTTTACATAAATTTCGGCAAATATTTAAGAATTAAAATCAACTTGGTAAGTTACATAAGTTCAACAATTAGGTAAGTAGATTACACATGAGTTTTAAAGTAGAATATTGATAATAATAATAAATGAGCCAGTCCCTTTTAATGCCTGTCCGAATCGTTTGTGGTGTGCGAGCGTTGGCTGTCTGTCGTCGAAGAGTTCTTCGAGTTTGTGAACAAAGAGTGCGACGAAATATTCTTGAGGTAAGCCTTCCGGAGAACGGACCGACTCTTTTCATTAAGTAGTATTTGAAAGACAAATATGGAGACACCCTGAAAGTGATTCGAATTTGAGCTTGGTCAATTATATGAGGGTATGTTTACCTGTAATCCGTTAACGACTATAAAAACATAAGAAAATGATTGACCGAAACGATTGATGTAAAGAATAAAACAAATCCATGGGATTCCCAACAGAAGGAAAAGAGATACGAAGCCTCTGATTCGGGTAAATACCTGGGACAATTTTTCGGTAATAATTTTGATAGTGGTGTCGTGGGCATCAACTTGGTAGATTTGGTTCTTTCTCACTTTTGCAGAGTAGGCCGCCTTTAGGGCCAGAATCAGGAATAAACTGTTAATGAAAATGGCGGCAGAGGCCGGACCCGCCACCGCCCACACTCTGTATGGATGAGTGATCGAAGATATCCAACAACTGTATGAAAAATTATTTCTATTAGAGAAGGGAGGGCTGGAAGGGGTGAGCAGTTATTTACTCACAAATAAGAGTCAGTTCTCATTAGATTCTTAAATCCGATGCTCAAGACATCAATTATTGTTATAATTAGGGGAACGCCATAACCGATGCCATACAGATATATACGCCTAAGATGTCCCACATTTGCGAAGACCAGAACAATCATCTGATACAAGTGGTAGCCCTCCATAACCATCCACGAGAAGGAGCACAGAATGAAATAGAGTAAACATATTGCGATTGATTGACATAAAGTCTAAGAATTAGAAGATTTTGTTAACTCTTTGATGACATAATAAATGGCAGAAAAACTTCTCTCACATTATTCTGAGTGCTATCCATTCCAAAGACAACCAACAGATTGACAATCAATAGACAGAAACACAAATTACTGGTTATGGCATTCCGTCGGTTACGTAGTGATCGGAAAAGTGTTAGGAAAGAGATGGTCAGAATGAAACAGACTATGGATAGTCCGCAACAGACTTTTGTGAGAATATCCTTGACTTTGGTGTCGGTCTCTCTGCCGCTGACATCCATAAGAGCCGCGAAATTAGTCAAATGATTGCACTCACAGACCGATAATCTTCTGTTTGATTTGATTTCTATGAAACGACAGCCATTTGTGGACCAATTCCTGTGATTGAAGTCCCAGTAAACGCAGTTCACTCTATCCCCCCATTCTAGTGGTTCTTTATGTTTGAGCCTGGGTAATATTGTTTATCTCACAATGATATAGAAACATTTTGAATTTGCTCTTACACAATTTTGACGGGAGGGGTGCCTTTCGGGAGTTGAGTGCTGTTCAAACTGTTCTCAACACTGAAGCCAACGATATTTGAATTGATTTTCATGTCTTTCGCTAAACTGGCGGACAAATAGTCCGACAATTTGGTAACAACGGCACCGACAGCTGTTCCCGCATCACATCCAGTGTCAGGGATAAGGTCGGGCATACCTGGAGGCAAAACTATACCCGAACCACTTTGATTGAGCTTGATAAACCTGCCCTTTTTCGAATCAATAGAATACGTTTCAATAACTATATTCGATTTAATAATCCTGGTCAATTTTGTGGTATTTTTATTGCAGCCAAAACTGAACCCGGTCTTCATAATGACCTCGAGTATTTTGGAACTCATTTCCACCTTCTTATTGGTGTCGTTGATGTTCTGCCATGCTTGATTGTGATCGAGCACATCGTTACAGTTCTCTACCATATTGTCGGTGAAGTTCGAGACCTCGTCTTTGGTGATTGATTTGATGTGTTTATCAATTTTGTCCATGATCATCATCGTGGTGATCAGGGAGGTGTTTCGCTGGAGTTTTTTCTTGTTCAAAAATTTATTCAGCTCACTTGAAATTCTCACTAATCCGGGTGAGTCTAAGTTTATGTCATTATCCAGTGAGATATTCATTGTTCCCAGATTGTTGTCCGGGTCGTCTGGACACACTGTTGAGATGCTCCATTCGAGAGGCTTTTTTGTTGTTTTATCCGTCTTTTGAGTATGGGCTGTTCTAGGTGTTTTGGTTGATGGGTGTCGGGTTGGCTGTGCTTTAGTAGGCTTAGGATAGGGTTCAGGTGTTGTTGAGATTGGAATTGGAATCCAAGGTATAGTCGTTTGCGTAATAAATGTGTTTTCGGCTGTTGTGATGTTCGGTGTTGTGGGGTTGGGTGTTGTGGTGTTCCCCTTATGGGTTCCATTGGGTATTTTGCTCGTAGGAGAACGAGTTGAGGGCGTTTTTTCACCATTCGACTCACTTGAGTTTGTGCTTGTTGAATTGTTGCCTGTTTCATTTTCATGTATATAATCCCCATAATTGAGGGGGTTCTTCAATTTCTTGTTAAGCGGTGTCGGTTCCTTTATTTTCCTTGGCACACCAGGGTTTGAAACATTTTCTTTTTGATGATGAAGTTTTTCACCTTGTTCCAATTCAACAATTCCTTCCCTTCCATTTGACTCTTGCCTCAAAACATTTGTTGTAGAGTTGCTTGTTATGTGATCTAGCCAATAATAAGTTATCCAGAAAGTAATTAAAATTCAAAAATTCCTTGATCTAGCTTTTAAACTTACCTGGCAGAGATGAAAGGCAGATAATTGCAAGAATAAATATCTGATTTACAATAGAGAACTTCATATTTTACAGATTATTCTTAGCTCTGATACTGAGCTCTGACTCAATACTAAGTCAATAGATTAGAAATCATTTGATTTTTACCGATTCTCGCAATTATACAATTGATCTAATCTCGATTATAACACTTCATCTCAAGTGTTTGCTCAATTCTACTAGCTGTATCACAAGTGGATTTGCTCCAAAGAATCACCATGGCAAGTATTGATTCAAATACTGATTTATTCGGTGACTGAATCATTTGAAAGTACCTAATATTTGCTTTCAATCGATTAATCGCAGGAAATAATTGTTAAGTAATAAAACAAATAAAACAATTGTGAGCTAATGGTCTCTAAATTCAAGTGAGATCTAGGTGATTCTAGGTGAATCTAGGTGATTAAGTGTTGAGGGGATATCCTCACCTCATTTCCAGCTGATAAGCTCTTCTAATTGACCTTGACACTCAACAGTTATATAAGCTATAAGGTATATAAAAATGTGCTTGATCAAATAAACGGATCCGAATATAATTGAAGGCTTTCCTTTCAATGATGGCCAAGGTGACCCGGCCCCAGGTTATATAACCTAATTATTTGATTCTAATTTAAGAAGACCTACACTGAAAGAAACATCGTATTGGGTATGTCCAAGTTTGCCATACACAATTTAGACAAATACCCAAAGAAAATGGAACCTTGGACATTTCTATATCAGTATTTCATTCCTTGTATTCAATATATTTCAATCAAAGAATGCAAATAATATAAATTCAAAGAATATTTGTTATTCAGAATTCAAATAAATCCTATTTTTAAGAATCCAATTATAATAAATAAAAATTAATTGGTTCTTAGAACTTGCCTGGGTAAGCCCTGAAACCAAGAAACTTGAATTTTCATCCATAAATAAACATGGAATTTCAAAAACATTTTTTTTAAATAATGGATTATTAAATTTTTGATAGATAAAATGTGTACCTGCTCATCATATATGCTCATGGTCCACTGAGACGAAATCAAATCGAATATATTTCAATTATTATTTATGAGTTGCGAATATATTTATTGAAAACTGATCTAGTAAACAGGTCTAAAATTTTATCAAATCAAATATCAATATTTTAATCGAATTTCATAGAATAAAAGGACTTTTTAATCAAGTAATGCAAATAATATGAACTTACCATGGTTACTATGAATAGCAAAAAATATACTTATTCATGAAATATGCCCATGGTCTACTCAAATGAAATTAAATCTATCAAATTATCAATAAGTTTACGGATTGTGAATAAGTTTTAGTGAATTTATATTATAATCTTATAATAGTATTGATATTGATCTTGTTAATAGTGATGACCAAAGTACACCACCTAAGGATGGGGTGTACCTCAGATAACTAAAATACATCCTTGGTCTTCATTTTCTTATGAAATATGCTGACATTTCATCCAATCATTTGAGTCAAATGATTTGAATAGATTTTAATGGAAGAGAAGGAATCTTTTCAGAGACCAGTAAAATCTGCTCTTGTTGCTTTCAGGATCATTCCAAATTTTTAAGTCAAGTAGACCAGTATTGATTGAGCACCAATAAGTTCAGGAATTATCTTGATTAAAAATAATATCAATTACTATTATCATTGGAGCGAATAATGGATTTAATGCGAATACTTTTAGTCTTGTATGGACTCAGTTCTCAATACAAGACATTGGATCAGATCATTAGTGGAATAATTGTCTCCATTTATATTCTATACATTTGTTTGGTCTCAATCTCTCTCACGCTTTCAAATGAGAATTTATTTGTATTTCTGGTCAAACTCTTCGGTTTGGGCACATCTTTTGGTATATTATGTGAATATATTCTTCTTAAGCGAAGAATTATTAAATTCTACGGAATGTATGACGAGATCTCAGCGTTTGATACCAAGATAATTGCCAACAAGCGAAGAGTATGCTCATTTATTTTTGTCTTAATTTGTTTTGCATTAACCTATTGTTCTATACTATATTTGTTTGTCTTCTATGGAGTATTAGATGTAATTTTCGGACCTATTAATCAAATATCAAAAACAATCATGTTAATTAATTTTCCATTGTCTGTATTTTGTATATTTTACTCACTTTTTATCTTTCAATATATAATCTATGAGTTGTGCGGCAAATACTATAATCTATTAGAATATAGTAATGGAGTAATCAAATGGTATTTGAAATTTAGACCCGATTTTGTGATCAGAGATCAAGTGTTGAATGTAATCAAAAAGTTTGAGAAAAATGAAAATGACTTCAAACTAGTTGTTTATCCGATGAGAAAACTTATAATCCTGGTCACTCTTTGTGTGAATTCGGGTACGTTTTGTTTTTTTATTCAACTTAACTATTTTATGAATATATCAAAAGATATTTTATCACCTATCACAATTTCATTTTTGATAATTTGTTTCCTCAATATTTTATATTTTATTTACACACAAATTGTAATCTATTTCAAGAGTAAAATACAGAACAAATTATTAACGAACATTAAGACCTGGATTAACAAAAGTGACGACCAGTTTATCGGCAAAATTATAACAACTCAATCGCAGAGAATGCGAAATGAGGATGAGCAAGGTAAAATAGTTAAACAGGTTAGGCTTACCTTGAGCACAACAGTTGATATGACATTAAAGGAAGAAGAAACTACTCTTTGAACTTTGATCAAGTCAAAATATTCATTGTATAAATTTTTTTATTTTCAATAAAATATGTCTGTGTTTACACTTAAAAATATCAAAAATATTATAATCTATTTGTTTGTAAATTATCAAGTTGATAGTGAAAAATATTGATGGATGTTTGTCTTGTATTAATTCCTGCGTAATCATTGTTATTGTGTAATCAAGCTACTTTTGTATTTGTAGCTTAAACCCAAGATCATAAATAAAACCAAGAACAATTTAATGTTCATTGCCTAATTTTCCCTGGTCCATAGATGTAATTTTGAAATTATAAACTACCTTACTCAATAGTTATACTCAACAATTACTCATACAACCAAGTTACTTTAAAATTATCTAATAAACATATTTAAATGAACAAGACAAAAAAATATTTAATAATGTTTAAAAATTGAGACTTTCAATAGAGAATACTGTCGGAGGCGTTCCTTATTCTGTCCATCGAAACTGTTCGTCCCCTATGGCTAGCGGTAGAATAGTTCGTATCTATGGATGACTTCTTACGGAAACCGTTGACTAAAGACCGGGTGTTTTCATTGAACACTATTTGAGACATGAATATGAAAACACCCTGCAATAGAGCAAGCGATTTGAGCATGCTAATGATATATTTTTGTTAATTATTTAACCTGCAATCCATTGAGTACAATGAAAATGTATGAAAAGGTGTGTCCGAAGTCATGGATGTATAGCAGGAATGAAATCCATGTGATTCCCATCAAAACCAAAAGAGATATAAAGCCTTTAATCCAAGAAAATCTATGGGACAGCCTTTGGGCCATATTCTGCGACTCTTTATAATAGTGATTATGGCTCTTTCTCTTCTTGATTCTGGAAGAAAAGACCTCTCTCATGGCCAAAGACAGTAATAATCCATTGGCCAGAATAACAACCAGTGCGGGACCGGCCACTGCCCATACTCTATAGGGATGGAATGGCGACGATATCCAACAACTAATGGAAAAATATATTGAATTTCTGTAATTGTTTCGCATTTGACTCACAAATAAGAATCGCTTTCTTTTAAATTCTTGAAACCTATTCCCAAATAATATTTGAATGCTATAAGAAGTGGAGCGCCATAACCCATGGCATACAAATAGAAGAGTCTTATGTGTGCTATTTTAGGGAAAACCAAAACAATCATCTGATACAAGTGGTAGCCCTCCATAAGCATCCACGAGAAGGAGCACAGAATGAAATAGAGGAGTAATGCGGCCACTGTTTGACATAAAGCCTGATTTTATAAATGATTTGATGAATGTTCATGCTAATATTATTGAAAGGCTTACATTATTGTAAGTGCTGTCCATTCCGAAGACGACCAATAGATTGACAATCAATAGACAGAAACACAAATTGCTTGTTATGTTATTCCTTCGGTTACGTAACTCAGGGACTAGAGTTAGGAAACCGAGGGTCAGAATGAGACAGACTATGGATAATCCGCAAAACACTTTTGTGAGGATATCTTTAACTTGGACTTCGATTTTGGTCTCTTCGCCGCTGACGTCCATAAGGAGCGCGAAATTAGTCAAATGATTGCACTCACAGATCGATAGCTTTCGGTTGGAATTGATTTGAACGAAACGACAGCCATTTGGAGACCAATTGCTTTGATTGAAATCCCAGTAAACACATTCAACTTTGTCCCCAAACTCCAGGAGTGTTTTGTGTTTTATCCTAATAGAATTATTTTCTTATTTTCATGTTCACATTATAAATTGATCTTACATAATTCTGACGGGAGAAATACCATCCGGTAATGGGGTGGTGTTTAAACTGTTCTTAACACTGAAGGCAATGATATTTGAATTGATTTTTATGTGTTTCGCAAAACCAACGGTCATATAGTCAGACAATTTGTTAACAATAGCACCGACTGCTGTTCCCCCATCACAACCACGAATATGAGACATACCTCGAGGCAATTGTATACCAGATTCGCTTTCATTAAGTTTAATATCATTTGAATTATTAATTGAGAAAGTTTCAATAGCTATATTCGACGTTATTATCTTGGTGGTATTCATGAAATTTTTATTGTAGCCCAAAGCGAATCCGCTCGTTTGTACTAGCTTAAGAATTATTGAACTCAGATTAACTTTTTCGTCTTTATCTGTTATATTTTGCCATGCTTCACTATTATCTAGCACAATGTTAACATTCCGAACCATGTTCTTGATTGTCTTGATGAAGTGTAATAATTTATATCTGTCAATGTTTTTCATGTTTTGGTCAATTTTGTTAGACATCTTACTGAGCTGTTCCACCATTTCCTTTAATTCATTTGAATCAATGGTTCCATTTTTGAGTTTTTCATTCATTTCACCTAGCTTCTTATCAAAGTTCCATGGCTCTGCTGTGGTTCTCAAATTATTTGACACTCTTGTGGATTTCTTTGTATTAGGCTTGATTGTGGCCGGTGAAATTGTATCAGAGGTGGTTGTGGGTGTAGTGGAAGTGGTTGTGGGTGTAGTGGAAGTGGTTGTGGGTGTGGTGGAAGTGGTTTTGGGTGTAGTGGAAGTGGTTGTGGGCGTATCGGAGGTGGTTTTGGGTGTAGCGGAGGTGGTTGTGGGTGAAATGGAAGTGGCTGTGGGCGTAGCGGAAGTGGTTGTGGGCGTAGTGGAAGTGGTTGTGGGCGTAGTGGAAGTGGTTGTGGGCGTAGTGGAAGTGGTTGTGGGCGTAGTGGAGGTGGATCCACTACTCATAGTGCTCGAGGTATATTCGATATTTGTTGTTCCAATACCCGGATTCTGGTAAGTGTGACAATACCGAATAGGAGCATCAAAGGTCTGTCCAAAGACCTGGGCATTTTTACAGGTCCAATATCGCCCAACACTGTGATTACTTGTTGTATTAGTAACCGTGCAACAATCATTAATATAGACTAGGTTATTTGTCATATTACAATGCCAATAATAATTATCCAAGTTTTGGTTAGACCGTCTATATTGGAGCGGTTCAATAGTAGTTGTGCAAGTGCAATTTTCTGCGAGTTGGTACTCTGATGAAGCTTGAACAATTATAAGAAAAAGTAACTCGAATATTTTTAATAACTCCATATTTGTCAGACTATCCTTGGTCTCGGAGCTGAGCTCTGGTACTCAATACTAAATCAATTGATTCGATTATGGATTATATAACTGATCTAATCTCGATTAAAATACTTGTTCTCAAGTACCCAGGTATTTGTTTAATTTAATTATGTCTCAAGAGGTGACTTAATTTTCCCATGGTACAAAAATGTTTCCTTTTATTTCATTTATTTATCAATTGATTGCTAGATTATTTTACATATGTTTTGCTAATCAAGCGATTAAGTTATTCGAAAAAACGATTATTTTACTCTTTGTTACCTCGATAATGACCCTGGTAATTAACCCCATGGTAAGTATATCTATAGACAGAAATGACTGTCAATAAGTTCCTTATCCTGTTCATCGAAATTGAGCTCAACCTATGTCTGGTTTTATTCCGGGTTTTTTATTATTCTGGAAAATTATCCGGACATAAACCGGGTCTTTTTGGTAATAAAAACACTCTTCAATAAAGCACTGAATTATGCAAGACACAAAATCCCTTGATTATTGATTTTATCAGATTTTGATTTATTGGAAAAATGATTATTTTATTGTTTAATAAGTTAAATAAGGTTTCTATAAATATCTAATAATAATAAACATGGTTAAATAAATAAAACATAATAATCAGTGTAGTTTTCTAAAAGAGAATACTGTCGGAGGCGTTCCTTATTCTGTTCATCGAAATCGATTGACTCCTATGACTCGAGTGGTTGACATCATTAGCCTTCTTCTGATTGTTGCCATTATTTGAACCACCGCTCGAACTGTTAATATCTGAAGACTTTTCTCTGCTGATCGACTTCGAGCGGAACGTCGACGTAAAGACATTGGTGGACGTCGTCCGGTACAGGGAGGACAGGTATCGCGACGGCAGTCTCTTCTGGAAACTCTTTCGGGCCACAGACCGCGCCTTTTCGTTAAGTAGTATTTGAAATATAAATATAAAGACGCCCTGCAATTGAACAGTGATTTGAGCAAGATCGTATCATTTCTAACTAATGAACTTGGTTAATCTTAATTTTGAACTAACCTGAAGTCCATTAAGTATTATAAAAATATATGAAAAGAATTGTCCGAAATCGTGGATATAGAGGAGGAATGAAATCCATGTGATTCCCAACACAACCACAAGAGATGTAAAGCCTTTAATCCACGAAAAACTTTGGGACAGCCTTTCGGCGATATTCGGAGAATCCGTGTTAAAGGGGTCCGACTTTTCGCACATCTTTTTCTTGATTTTGGCAGAAAAAGCCTCTCTTAAGGCCAAAAACATTATCAGCCCATTGGCCAGAATGGCGACCATCGCAGGACCGGCCACTGCCCACACTCTATAGGGATGGCTCGGCGACGATATCCAACAACTGGCGAAAAGTAATTATTTTTTACTGTAATTGAATTTCAATTGACTCACAAATAAGAATCGCTTTCTTTTAAATTCTTGAAACCGATTCCCAAATAAGCGCTGAATGCTATCAGAAGAGGAGCGCCATAACCGATGGCATACAAATAGAGGAGTTTTATGTGTCCGACGTTAGAGAAGACCAAAACAATCATCTGATACAAGTGGTAGCCCTCCATAAGCATCCACGAGAAGGAGCACAGAATAAAATAGAGGAGAAATGCGGCCACTGTTTGACATAAACCCTGTTTTAATCGAAGATTTTTTAATGTTAAGTGCTCAAGGTAATTATTTTTAAAGGCTTACGTTATTGTGAGTGCTGTCCATTCCAAAGACAACCAACAGATTGACAATCAATAGACAGAAACACAAATTGCTTGTTATGTTATTCCGTCGGTTACGTAGAGCTCGAACCAGAGTTAGAAAACCCAGGGTCAGAATGAGACAGAGTATGGATAGTCCGCAAAACACTTTTGTGAGAATATCCTTGACTTTGGTGTCGGTCTCTCTGCCGCTGACGTCCATAAGAGCCGCGAAATTAGTCAAATGATTGCACTCACAGACCGATAGTCTTCGGTTTGAATTGATTTGAACGAAATGACAGCCATTTGGAGACCAATTGCTTTGATTGAAATCCCAGTAAACACATTCAACTTTGTCCCCAAACTCCAGGAGT
>JAQGBD010000844.1:0-22370 GCA_034698165.1 Punctoribates punctum | reverse complement strand
TGCAAAATGAGCTAGAACAAATGAGTGTTTCCACGGGAATAAGTTACAAAAGTTAAAGCACGTGTTTTTATCATTGGATTTGTCCGGAGAATAGTGAGCCTCTCAGTAGACTATCGACAATCGATAATTGAAAATCGATAGCGGAAACGCGAGTGACGGTTTCAATTGATAGAATAGACACGAGGCAAGAAATTCTGGCCTCACCATGCCCATCTAAACCCTGATTCGACTTGGTTTATTGCTAGGTGTGATTGAGACTGGTCAATTTGGGTCAAGTGATTGGCTAATCACACAAATCAGGTATAGTTTGTCTGCTTTGTTACTATTGAGAGCAATGTGTGAAATGACTGACTCTTCTCTATTGAGAGTCATTTCGTGTTTCCAGTGTATCGATAGTCGATTATCGATGAATGTCTTCGCTATTGTTTGTCTACTCTGTGAGCACAAGTAAAACATGCAGAGCATAGACCAGAGCACAGACCATCTCAAGTTTGTCCCATTGTTTTGTCTCTGACTAATCTTTAGCCTCAATTTAATGTCTTAATCATTGAATTTGTTGCAAATCTGTGTCTCAATGGCATAAGAGATGGTTTTTTCGCTGCTATTAGTGTTCAAAACGATAGCATATATTCCTGTGTTTGCATCCAATTGTGTCTGACTTTTACTCCAATCTTATTAATGAGTTCTTCGATTGCCATAAATACCAAAAACAGTAAAAACAATAACAAACCAGATGAGAGAAAGTCCACCAAATCGGCCAAAAGTGCGAAAGCAGTGAAATCACGAAAATCTGTTCCAAGTTGTAATTGTCGTGCAATGAATCGATTGAGCACTTCTTCAGCGCCTCCACTCTCTCCTCCATTGCGCAACAAATCCAAAACACAGTTATCGTCTCCCACTTCACAGTCGAGGACATCGGCTGAAGAGGATATCATTGATATGCCTGTCCTCACCCCAGAAGTGCCCTTTGATCCGGAGGTGGGCCCCCCAGTGCTGGAAAATATCGTCAAACCTCCATCACCTGATCTCATTTACGCTGATCTGTCGGCACCACCCGTTCTGTCGCCCGCATTGGAAGAGGGATTAAAATCCTGTTCCAGTGGTGACAAACCCAAGAAACGGAAATCAAAGACCGAATCACCGAAAGTGGGGAACGACTTTGAGAGCAGTCTCTTTCAGTTAAGTGATTACAACTCTAACAGTATTTTTATGTCTGGTCCTAAAAGTCCGAAAAAATTGAAAACTTCCCCAAAAAAGTGCAAATTGTTTGAAGTAAACAAAATTAAAAAATTTAATTCAAATAAAACCATTTTTGGCGACAAATCCTTGAAAATAGAGAAAGAGTTAAACGAAAGCAGTCGACAATTGTTGAAAGTCTTGAGCAGTAAATCCAAATCAAAACCCAAATTCAGTCTTAAGAAGAGTGTTGTCAACGAGTCTAACGACTGGTCAGTGGATAGCAATCATACGTTGAGTTCAGTGAACAGTTCACTGCAAACGTCACAACCATTTATGAAGTGTAGAAATTTAGAGGAAACCACTGCTAATGGTATGGATTGCGCGCAAAACGAGTCAATTCTTTCCCATAACAGCTCTATATTCGACAATTCGTTTAAATTCAGACAAAAGTTGATTAAAAAGTCGAAAACAGCTCTCAATAGTCAGTTGATGAGAGCCGAGGCCAACAAAGCGGTCAATAAGTCGCTCTTCAATGAACTGATTGGTATCCAAAAACCCGAACCAGAAATGGATGAAATCGAAGGCATTCAGTTTCAGTCTTTCGAAACCGAAGATTCAATTAATTTGTTTTCCAAGTTTGAACAGTTGGAGAGAGAACAGAAGGAACAGTCCTCCATCTCCAAGACTTTCGGAATAAAGAGTCTTAAGTCAGGAAAACTAATATTTCCGACAAAAACCAAAGACATAACAAAAATAAAGGGTTGGAGAGAAAAACTCTTCTCATCTTTAGATGAAAAACACAACAAACGTCCGATCGGTTTGAATAATAGTTATACAAAGTGTGGAACAAATGAGAAAACCTATAGGTCTTTGATTTCTTCAACTGACCCTACAATAGGTAAGCCGTCGAGCTCTGGATCAAAGTCTGCATTCGTTAGTGATATTCTCGACGGTTATCTCAAAACCAAATCAGATTTGAAACTAAATTATTTAAGTTCTGACTTCTTGGCGCCACCCGACGACTCGCCAATATTTTCGGCCAGTGTTCTAAAAATGCCAGATTTCCAGCACAACCCAATGCCTCCTCCTCTGACTCCCTCTACATCTTATTCTCAGAGCAAAAAGAAAAATCTCTTCAAAAAAGGTTTGAAAAATAAGTCGTCTTCAGAGTCAATACTAAACACCGATTCACTCGAAACGTCTGCTGAAGAAGATATCAGAGAAAGACTTTTACCTCAATATCCCGTCATTCAGGACACCCTTTGGCCCGAAAAGCCCATAAGTGAGGATCAAATGAGTCGTTTGTATGACGACTACATTGAGTTCACGTATAACGAAATGCAATCATTGAAGAAACCAACGGCGCCGTCGTTAGTGATGGACGACAATTACGCCCGCTTTGCGTTGAGTGCCTTACAGTGCAATCCAAGAATTAATCTGATCAATGAGTCCGAACAGAGTTCTGAAGATGTTCTGATGGCAGTGGGTTTGGCCCCTACCAAACAGAAGAGTCCCTCACCTGAAAAAGAAACTAAAATAACGGGAAGATATAGGAAAGACCGAGAGGCTGACCTTGCTAAAATAATTGCTATGGGCAATAGATCTAAGCGACAAATACGACTTCCCTCACGATTCCACGAAAGCAGTCTTCTTATGGGTAATCAATGGATTATTCCTGAGTACGAACAGAATAGAAAGACCGGCAAAAGAAGATTACAGGAGGAACAGAGACGACTCCAAGAACTTCATCAAAAACAACTTGAGATCGAACAGAGGAAACAGCCGTCGCTGACAACAACGGAGACAAACGTGTGCACCACCTCTGATGACACACAATTATCTTTGATTCACAAAAGACTATCGAACGGAACCAAATCAAAGCTCAATTCACTGAACATTCCGAGCGTTTCGACCGAATATCCGCTGAAGATTCCTCACCAGAGACTCAAACAAATCCAATTAATTCGCGATCAAAAGAAACAAATGAAGACAATCGCCAAACAAAAGAGTGAAACTCCAAAACTGGATAAGTCTTTCACCTCATTATTTTCGATGTCGACTCAGGGATCCGGTGATAAAAGGGTTCTCTCGCTCTCAGCCAAAGCAGCCGCCAGTGCCAACCAACGCGCACAAGTCAATCAACTGTTCCTCCATTTGTCGGAAACAATACATCCGGACAAGAATACAATGATTTGCAGAAACGGTAAACTCAATAAATTGGAGACAATCAAAGACGCGATTGAGACCATCGAGAAGTTGGGTAAAAGGGAACAACAGTTGTCTTACATACGGAAGTTGTTGCAGATGTGGAATCACAAACTCCAGCTCTGCTCCAAAGTTGCACAAAAAGGTATTACTTTTTTATTTGATGACTCCCTTCAAATCAATGAATAAAAGAAAGACTCAATTTATGGTCAAAATTATAAATTGTTTGCTTTAATTTTGATCTGAGAAATGATTGTTTAAAAGCCTATATTTAATCGTTTCGTTCATTCATTAGAATTGAGTTTTGATTGATTTGTCGGAAATATTTTAACTGATATTTCCTTTGAATGCCATAATATTATTGAGTAATTGTTTTAATTGATTAGATCTAAAACCGGAAGCGTATAAAGTGGTCAACGATGTGATGAACACATATAGGAATAGTATGTGTTATAAAGTGGGCGAAGCTCTTGAGGCCAAAAGAAAGGAATTCCAACAAAAACGTAAATTCGTTGAAAACATTTGAAGAAATATATTTTCTAATTCATTATTTGGCGGAACAGGTGCTCAACAGTTGTCAGTCCAACAAAATAACACTCAGAAGAATACGAGTCAAAAGAAGCCACAATTGTCTACCAGTTCTCAATTGTTAACTATTCCGAACGCAAAGCCAACCACTTTCAAGACTCCGCCAAAAGCACACAAACCCTCAAATCAAAGACTAATTTTACCCAAACTTCCGGTTCTAAGTAATAATTTGAAAAATTTAAAACCAAAACCGGAAGGAGTGACCAACGCTCCCAATGTTTACCCGAAGCTGACTACACCTGATTTACACCACAAGAATGTGATCGACTCCTCATTAGAAACAGATTTTATTGGAAAAGAAAGTTCTTTACTGAAGCCCCCGATTCTGACGACGAGACCAACTGTTTTGAAACCTTTTATAGTTCCACAAAAAGATGGTAACCTTTGATTTCTCATAAGATAATGGCTTTCGTTCAAAACTAACCGGAATTCTCTCTCATTAGTTCTGCATTCGAGTACATCAGTGACGGGTCCAGTCATTAATTATCCCGATATCTCAAAAATTAAATCAATGAGTAAATCACTTAATACGTCGAAAACGTCGAACAGTCCCACATCACTGATAGCCCCGAAAGCGAGTTCTTCGTCAGCAAATGGGAGCACTCGACTCAAACAACGGCACTTCAATAGCATCAAAGGTATAACGAAACTAAATTTTGTCAATATTTCCGATTCTAATAATTAGAGTAAATTCAGTTCCGACCACTACTGTAATGTCGACCACTTCGACGAGTGCTTCCGTTCCATCATATAGTCAGTCAAAGAGCTCAAACCTATTCAGCCCCCACTCCTATGCCGGCAAAAATATGATCATAACTTCTGAACCTCCTTTGGCTAAGAATATAATCGTTGCCTCCATTTCTTCCAATTCTGATGTAAGCAATGAGTGGTTAATATTTGGAACTCTGATTAACTGTTTTGATAGACCTTCAAAAAGGTGCCGTCAGTTCGTCTCTCCAATGGTAGGGCCGCCCTTACAATTCCTGGCCCTTCAGGTACAGCCTCCGCTTCCAAAACCAGTTCGATTGTGACGTCTCCGACTTTGGCTGTTGGTTCGGCGCCGTCTCTCCCGAGAAGCAGAGGAAACAGCAGTGAATCTAAAGATGGCTCAAAATCTCACAAATCAGGCAAAAGTCAGGCCTCGAACTCCTCTTCGAATTTGAGTCAAAACACTGTTTCGAAGTCTAATAGTTTGCAGAAACAGTCAAAAGTCAACGAAATAGTGGTCAGCTCTCAGTCAGATTCCACTGAATATATTGAAATCGACTGAAATTATTTGTAAATTTGATTATTAAATGATTTTTCAATCTATTAGTTAATTAAATATGAGTTAAACATTAGTTTCAGTTATTTAATGTACAAACACTTTATTTAAACGATATTTGAAAATAATTTGTCGATTATTTTAAATATTTTATAATACGATTAACTTTCAAAACAAATATCAAATTTATGTTTAATATTATATTTTGTGTGCAATTAGTTTAATAAATGAAATGTTTATTCAATATTTATTTCATTCAAAATATTTCAAATCAAATGATCAACACTTTGGAAAGTGGTTTCTTTGAAAGGCAGTAAAATGAGCATGCTAAATCATTATCGAAGAGCCACGCATCGTGATAGGGAATCGAAATTTGAACTTGGTTTCCCTCTGTCTTTCAATTGAAAGTTTTTGATTAGAAAGCGATGAAAGAGAATAGTAAAGTGAAGTGACTTTCTTTTGATCTATTTTTAGAAATAAGAGAACAAAATATAATACAAAACCCTTTCGAGTGAATTGACTGAAGAGATGTTCGCATGAATTAAGATTCGCGTGAAAAACAAGAGATCCTTAACTGTTAACAGCATTTCCAGAGAAGAGTCAGAGTAGAGATGAGTCAAAATTCTGACAAATCTAATGATAAATATGTTATTCGAAGCCTTCAAACATCAATTAAGTGTAAATCAAACGAACTTCATTTGAGTTCAATATTTCATAACTTTTGTGGAAATTCAAAAACAATAAGATATAGTGTGAGCGACAACTCTCTCGTCATATGACCAGAGCTAACATTCTTTGGCAGAGTTGTTGACCTCAAACGTAATCAAAGGAGAATTTATCGCAATATCTTTGCTTAATTGCATTCATTTAATTTGCTTTTTATTCTCATTATTCTCATTAACTTTCTATTAAACAAAGAATTCGTTTCAAAGTTTGTTTTAAAACTAAATTAACGGACGAATCATATCTCAAAGTTTAGTCAACTTTTTTCTCAAGAATTTTAAGTTGAGATCAAATTTAATATTCAACTTAAGCTTAAACATCATTTGATTATAATTAAAACAAACATTTTGAACTAGATGATTACATGTTATCTTATTGCTTTTAGATATGCTTGATAAATGCCCAATATAATTGATTTAATTTTAATCGTCAAAGTCTTTAAAACTGTTGAATTATCTAGTGACTCTTCTCGTTTCTCTTGGTGTGTATATGTATGTAAACATCCTTGTTCAACTGACCTGTTTGTTGAGAACTGAGCTGAAGAGAACTTCCGAGATTTGGTTCACTAAATAACTGAAAGCTTGTGACAAAATCGTAGAAAAAGTGTGACTCAAACACTAATTTTGTTTATGAATAGCATTCAGTTTATTATGAGTTCACATAAATCACTGAAATTCTGGCGTTTTTCGAATTTCATTCTAAATTCGATTCAATCGAAAAGAGATTTCAATAAAACAAAAATAAATGACAAATATTTACAATAATTGAAAGATTTAGGTCCTAGCCATTTTAAAGCTCCTTTTAAAAGAAAATCTTGTTAAATAATTTGTTTAACAGGATAAAAATAGGAAAATTTGTTGTTATTTTTATACCTATTTATTAACTAACAATTAATTCAATTAATTTTAGTTTCAACCAAATTATTCAAAGCCAACGGATTTTGAGAAAAAGGACCAAATTTGTACGAAAACAGTTCAATGCACTCAATGAATGCATAACTTGGCTCTGATCTCAAACTTTATTCCAATTCTTTGATTTAATATTTATTAATTTAATTAAATTGTTTATCGATCGGTATTGAAGAATAGCCAACTTGGAAATTGTCAAGGTATTTTAAACTCTTTCGAAAATTATTATTTAAAAGTAAATGTTTGAAAACCTGTTAATAATTGAAAATTAAAGTCAGTTTGAGATAAGCTTTGAACGAAAGTCTCATTTCGGGAGTTTATAAAAGTTTTATCAGAAAAATCTGAACTTTTGAAGAAAAGTTAGTTTAATAACACTAATAATGTGAGCCATTGACACGTTTGGAAGGCATGGGGTTTGTACAGGGTGATTCTGAGGCGCACTCTCAACCCAAAGAATATTCGTCTACATTGGGAACCACCACTGACTGGTGAACAAACATTTTGTCAAAACTTATCATAAATCGATTCAAATAAAATATCTATTTTAATATTGAATTAATTTTCAAATATATTCAATGAGTGTTAGCTTGCAAGAATAATCTGTTGGTTTATTGTTTTGTTTGTTCACTTTTGATATTAACAAACGACTGAGATATTAGAAATCACGCGAAGAGTTTCGATGTAGTGGTGGTGCCGTTGATGGCAACCAATGCCACTATAGTTTAGGCATAAATAAATTCTTAGCGATGGTTGTGGTTGTGCTGCGAAGTCATGTCATGTGCTTTAGAATCTCATTTATGGCATCACATCCTTGAATATAAGGACAGAGAGATCAGAGTCTTATAAAAGTCTTTTGTGATATCGACTGAGAACTCGACTAAACTGTTAACAGAACTGACTTCGCGTTTGACGACTGAATATGTTTTTCAATTCCTATCATTCATTTGCTTTTAATGTCGTTCTTACAGTTAATTAATATTGAAGTTTGAACTCAACTTTTATATAACGGTAAGTGATGTCTCATTTTCTTTATTTATAAATAAATTATCCATAGATTTGTGGATTTTTCATCAAAAATATTTGATTGACAGTCAGACCAATTGAAAGTTGAATTAATTATTGAATGAATTCGAAAGGATTTTATAGATTAAAGGATTCATTGATCTGTAAATTGAATGTTGCTTTTCATCGACTAATTTACTGCGAATATACAAAGGGCTGACAAAAACAAAACAAATCAATGTCTTCTCAGTGTTATATTGAATAAGATGTGATGCAAAAGTCAGTGCAATCTGTTCTCTGTTGGGTTATAAATAGCAGAAAAAGTTAGCGATAGAATAGTCGGTATATTGTGTTATGTAATTGATTGGCGTTTTGCCACCAAAACACTGATCTCTCAGAAAGTCATACGTTGTGTAAGTCATTCAGAGAACGAAGAAATAGTGTTCTTGAAAATGAATTTTCGTATTTAAAACAGTTATAAAACTAATACTTTTGAAAAACAAAACTTTGTTTCGATCGCGAAATACACACAAAATCAGATGATATGTGAATCACAAACAAATTCCTAAAACCATTGAATCGTTTGAATAGATATAAAAACAATTACTCAAACTTTGAACAAACAAGTGATCAAAGAATAGCAAAGAAAGAGAGGAATCAGTGAATATCGTCTGTGATTATGCCGTCATTGCCGTGTCTGCAGACTCTTCAGAGAGAGTTAGCCGACTCCATCATAAGATGCGCTCCACTCGATGACATCCGAATATTGTTGGCCTGCGGTGCAAAAGTCAATGAGCCGGTCACTCAGGGTATGCAAAATATTGGGTCAGTTTGTCTTACAAATAATACAATCAATCATATTCAGGGCTCCGACCTTTGCATTACGCCACTTACCAGAAGTATACGGAGGCCGTTAACCTTCTTCTTGTTCGCGGCAGTGATGTCGACGCCATGGATGAAGTGGGATATACTGCGCTGTAAGCAATTCAATCAAAACTGATAAACAAATTTAATGCAAACAATTTGAGCTGATATTCAACTATCTCTCGAAGGCATTTATGCGCTGAACGCGGATATACAGAGTTGATGCAAATGTTGCTGGATCATAGCGCCAGAGTAAAGTTCACAGAACTACAACCTGACGATAAGGTCATTATGAATGTCATCTAATATTTTATAATTAAATTTTTAGTTTGTTTTATATTCATTAGAATTTACGGAAAAAGTATTTTTTTAAGTTTTTGCGAAATATTTGTATAAATAGAATTTAAAATTGAAATTATCATGGTCATCCCCGGTGGCCAGCTTATAGACAAATGTAATTAGTATTAGTGCTAGGTCAGAATATTAAGAACTGACAAAACAGTGATCTATTGGGCAATATTTGAAGAGATAATCGGTTTGTTGTGATTTAGTGTCTAATAAATGAGAGGTTTGTCTAAAGTTATTCTGTGAGTCATAATCTATGAAATAATGATTATCTGCTCTGACAATGAGATCTAACAATATTCTGTTGGCACAGGCATTAGGCAACCCTCCAAGAGCTACATTGGCTGACGAACCACTGAGATTAGCCATTAAAAATGGCCACAAAGAGTGTGCGGAGATCTTGCTGAAGAATGGGGCCGACCCGAACGCCCGCTACTTCTTGGGCTCCGAAATAAATCTGATTTCTCCCCTGAACATAACATTTATGGAAATGCTTCTGAAATTCGGCGCCTGTCCTGACGCCAGAGACAGATCGGGATTAACTCCATTGATGAAGGCGTGTCGACACCCCCAGGGCTATGCGGCCGCCAAGATATTACTGCACTACGGCGCTGACCCCAACGCTATGACCTCAGGTATAACTCGGAATAAATATATTGTGGAAAAACTTTTTAAAATTTTATTCTATTTTTAACCCAAAAAAGTAAACAAAAGTTTGAGTTATGTTTAGTCTTCAATACAATTCTCTGAACTATAGTTATATTAAAAGACAGACTTTGAGTCTATCCCAAGATTTCCACAAAAAAGAAGAGTTCCTCTCATTTCCATTATTTTTGATACTCATTGCAAATGTTATTGATTTTGAATGTCAGAGCGTCACGACCACCGGACTGTCCTCCATTACGCCGTACTCAGTGGTAACATAGATATTGTGCGCCTTCTTCTGCATCACAGCGCAAATGTGAGGTTCCCTCAAGACTTTCAAAAGCCAACTCCACTCGACTTCGCAATATTGAGAGGAAATGTCGAAATGGTTAAACTCCTGATCTATTCGGGCGCAGACGTCAGTACTCTATCTTTTTTAATCTCATATCTAATTATAACTCAAATTCATAATTCATCTGCCATTCAGGTGAACGTAGGGTCGCCTATAATAGGTCTTCCCCTTCACATCGCACTTTCAGAAAAAGTTAGATTTCAATTAATATCATTAATTAGTTGCCATTTAAATATGTATTACTCTTAAAGGTTGAGAACAAAATGGAGATAGTTCAAATACTTTTAGACGCTGACGCCGACCCCAATGCCATAACTGTTGACGAAAGGGGTCCACTCCTCAAACCTCCGTTAGGGGAGTATTTTAATTCATCTGAAGCACCCAACTGTGAACTCATAAGACTATTACTCAAATATGGCGCTCGAATTATCATCAAAGTAACCTGGCTCATATTTTAAAGGAGTAATTAACTTATTTTATCTTAATTAAGGCCCAAATCGCAAACCCCATCGGAATTTTGAAAGTGATGCACAGGTAGGCATAGCCACAGACAATCACTGAATTTCTTCTTGAAATTCAATTTTAATTGCAATCAATTAATGAATTTATGTTTTAGAGTCCATTTGAATGTAAGCACTGATGTCCTCAATTTGGTATTAGAAACTGCAGAAGCTTTCAGTATTGCGAGTATCAAAAGGTGTTCCCTTTTGTCTAACCCTCAAAGAGAAGTCATACTGAAGACTGCGATGAACCCCCGCCCACTCAAGCATTTGAGTCGACTGACAATAAGGCATATCCTCGGAGACATTGGACAGAATGTGATCGAAAGAATCAATTTGTTGCCGATTCCGGCACTCATTCAGAGATTTCTTTTGTATGAAATTTAGTCAAAAGTCAACTCTTTTGTCAAAAAATATTTGAGTAATTTCTTCAAACTTTCATTTCTTATGTTATTATTTTCGGCAAAAAATGATTTAATCAAATGAATAAGAAATTTGAGATCAGATTTGGCGATATTTCTACACTTTATTTATTTATTTATTTTATACTTTTAAAAAACTTTTTAGCCGATTGTGTAAAATGTGAAATAAATATCTAAAATATATATTAAAATTCGATTTTTTATGAATTCGTTAATATTTCAAATGAGATATTTATAAATATGGTCTGAATATACATAAATTTGAAGTATTAAAAAAATATTTGAAATCGAAGTGATTCTAATAGTTCCAGTCGAGGACCACATGACAGACGATTAGGTAAATGGTGGCAATACTTGTGGTCAACAACATTATCGGAAATCCAATTCTGAAACAAAAAATTCAATTTACATCACTTTATAATCAAAATATTATTAAAATATTTTTTGGCATTTTATCAAATCTTATGGAAAAGAAGGGAAGAGAAGTCTGAGAACAGAATTATACAAACATAAGCAGAATATGGAAAATAGATAAGTCAGCACTGAATGTGTCGGTGCCTAAAGTCTGTCAACAATTGAAGTACTGAATTGACATTTAGTCTCAACACTTATTATCTGTTTTAATGACACTAAAGAGTGAATTGTCTCACTTGAAAAAGTCCATAAAAGTGAATCTATATCCGTGTTGTTCAGCCACTCCCGCACAGACTACATTGGCAGAGGCCCCGATCAATGTGCCGTTTCCTAAATTATAAAATAAAGGTTTAATTGTGGATCAAAAGCGATGAATAATAATTATGGTTTACCCCCGAGACAGGCCCCAAAAGCCAAAGCATATATGAGTGGAGTCAACGGGACATTGAATTCATTATTTTCTGACAAATCTTCGATGATTTTGACCATAACTGTAGTGAAAGGAATGTTGTCTATGAAACTGGAGGCTAAGGCCGACACCCAAAGGAATACTAAAATGGCGACAATCAAACGGTTGTCTTCATGAACAGAATTTATTAGGTCTTGGGTTAGTTTTCCGATCCACCACAAGAACTTGAGTTCGGCCAACGCTTCCATTACAACAAAAAGAGCCGCAAAGAATATAAGTGTAGACCACTCGACACGAGAGATAACACTTTCCAACTCTTCCAAATCGGCCAAAATTAAGAGAAGAATCGCTCCTAATATGGCGATCCATCCCAGGCTTAGATCCAGATTAGGGATACTTTGCATAAAGAATAGACTTATGACTAAAGTCATGACAATCGCCGACTTCACTAACAACGGCTTATTTCGGATCTTATACTGAAATCAAAAGGTTTTTCGATTAATATCTTAAATATAATTAATAACCGATTATAACGAACTTTATTCTGAAGTTCTTCGAGTGTTGCCAAGTAGTCATTGGGACAGGGCTTCTCGTCATACAGGTGTTTGTGAAGGAGGTTCTCCAGAGCCATTACCTTTCGTTTGAGAACACCACGAACTGAGTTCTCATCTCTGGAGTAACCGGAGATTGAGTTACAGGCCTTCTTCCAGACATCCAATTCTCTCTTCAGCTCTAAATTTAATAATAACTTCTGTTAATTGAAGACAACATTCAAATCAAAAGCAAATATAGAAAAGCAGTGAAAGAAGTTTCAAATAATCACTGATAAGCGACAAACCAATCGATTAAATACTAAACTCAATTAAACTCTTAACAAATCAAAGCTTAAATTTTAATTTCAAATTTTAAATTTGAATAAAAAACAATTTGAATCACTTCGTTATTTACAGATTGGTATCAAATGTTTGTTAATGAGAAGAGAGGAGGAAATGGTTTGCAATTTTCGGACGCAATCATACAATTAGTGTTAGTTTTAATCAATGGTAAGTCATTGGAATGGCTATGAATTACCATTAGATGATTGAAAGCATGTATTATCTGAGTCGAGGTCATGCAAAAGGTCGTGGTTCAGCCGCTGAGCTTCGACGTCGGAAGAGGGGAAGGGAACCCTTTCCTCCCTTCTTTGCTCAAATTCAATGCTCTCTAAGTTTTCGATCTCACACTTGAGATATTCCATTAATCGCTTTTTACCTGCGCTCACAAACATCCAATTTTAATACTAATACTTTAAACTTCAGACTTTATTTTGTGTGATCTAGATCAGTTCTAAGCTAATACTTTTGTGTCTATGTAATGAATGCAATTAAGTCCACAATCAGGTGATACGTACCGACCAGTTCTGGGGGCTCTTGAAATTCCAAGTCTGAAAGATCCCGATAAAGGAGACGAATCATACCCATTGCCGCAATAAAACAGAAGAAGATCCCTGGTAACATGTGATAGGTGAAACGCCCGAAGTCAATGCCCTTCGCGGTTGGGAAGAGAGAAAAAATATTTTAGTTTTGATTTTATCATTTGTTTCATATTTATTCTCAGATTATTTAATCATAAATATTGAAGAGAACTCTCTTTTGCAATAATTCATTCAAAATATGGGATACATTCGATTAAAAACTCATCTATTCATTGATTAAAACAAATTTTAGAATTTCTTTTAAAACCATAAAAATGTGGAATAAAAAAAATATTTTTGTTTGTTCTGACATATCATATGATATTTTGCAAGACTCGAATATTCTGCTGAATATCAAGTAATCTCCGAGTTTTAAATTCAAAGTTCGACTGAATTTAAGATTATTTTACTCATTATTTTTAATTTCTTCAAACTGATGAAGAATTTAGACATTAATTGATTTGAGATAAATAATCAATAAATTGATAAAAGCTATCATTTATTTGTAAAAATAATATTTTTTTATGTGAGACGTGATCTTCTTATCTTGCAATAAGTTTTCAGAAGACTGGGTACACATTTGATAACATTCACTATATTTTGAAGGTTTCTCTAAATATTCTGTAAAAACAGAAAAACCAGATTCAACTAACTTTTGAAACTAACATATTAAAGTGACCAGGTTTCTATAGAATAGTTGATATAATATGATCTTCGAACCCTCTATAACCCTCTAGAAGTGTGCACTCATTTTGTTTAATATCGATTTTAAAGTGCAATTGATTTGATTACGCAAAGCTGGTAATCAACAAACAAAAAGTTGATTAAAGTTAATCTTTCAAAATAAGTAAACATCGTGTTCAACAACATCCGAAAACCATGATTCATGACTGTGGCTTATTTGGCTAGGTCATAATCTGAACTTTACGTGAGAATCACTTATCAAATACTTAATAAATCAAAAGAACACAACTTTCTTATTGTTTACAATATTTGTGGCGACAAAAAAAAATAATTACATTTTGTCCGCTATTTTCTGTTATTTAGTCTCTCAATGCAAACAAACTTTTTATAACTTTTAGCAAAATCTGAGATGAAATCAGATCTTCAGAGAAGAGATGCGACAATAAATCTATTAATTTATTGAATCGAAGATAATTGAGAGATAACTCTCTTTTCTATAATATTAAACTTTGAATTACCTGTTGTTGTATTTTAGCACTCGATATGATTATGACATTCGGGGGATCGCCTACAGGAGTGGCTGCGCCGCCGATATTCGAAAAGATGACTAACGCTATGAGAACATGTTTTGGGTCCATGTTCTTTATCTCACAGAGTCTGATGGTAACCGGGGTCATCAGCAATATTGTGGTCACATTGTCTAAAAATGCGGACAATACGCCAGTGAAGGTGCATAAAGTGAAGAGAAGGGGCCATAACTGTCCCTTCGCCAAACGGAAAGCCTAAAGAATAAGACGAGAAGTTATCAGTTGTGAGTAAACTAAAACAATTTGGTCAAAAAATAACTTTTTATCAAAAGCGACGCACATTTCGTACAAATATTTAAATAAGAAAAGATTAGAATCGAGTAAAAGATGAGTGCATTTCAATGTGAAGTTCTTCCTGTTTATTGAAAATCATTTTTCTAATTGTTTTTCACTTAAAATATTTGTCAATATTAGACATCGAATGAGATATATTGCCTGATTTATTGCCTAGAACATTCCAATTGAAAGCCCAATGAGAATATTTCTTGAGAATAAATATACTGGAAATGTTTGAAATCGGCTGAATATTATCATTTGCTGGGTATTATTTGTCAACTTTATCACTCAACTGATAACAAAATATTCTCAAATTAAGCGTTTCATCAAATGATGTCTCATTTGTTATCGAAATCATAGTTTAATCCAATGATTAATGAAATTTAAGAATAATGGGTATTAAATTCAAGTGATATACTCTTGATAAATTCATGCGGGTTATGTGAGAAAAGTTACCCTACTACTTATGTTTTAATAAAATTTGGTAATTGTTTTATCTCTGAGTAGCAGTACTTTTGATAATCACTTTTGGAGTAACAATTTTTTTGACAAATATCTCACCAAAACTGATATATAATCGAAGAAACCGGTCTCACAGAGAATGGCCACTAAGACCATCATTCCGAAGAGCAGACACAGGGTCTCGACATCGAGCCAGGAAACAACCTTTTCCAGAGAGGGACGCTTCAAATCAAATTCAGATCAGATTAGTTTTCAATGAATGCTATCTTTGATTACTTACATCTCTGATAAGTGTTAGGCAAGTGATGGCAGCGGTCGCTCCAATCATTGCCGCCAGAGTTCTGTTCACGACTTCGAATATTATCAGAACATAGAGAAAGATAAGAACCGCCGACGCCAACAATATTCCGTCCAAAGATAATTCGGAGAATCCAGAGATGTTGAGCGAAATGCCGATCGACTCCTCCAGATTGGTCTCGATTTTGAGCTGATAGTGATCGTCATCGTCGTAGTGGTCCTCCTTATCAATTATGAACTGGTGGTCAATCTCGTGGTCACCCACTTGAATGGCCAGTTTATTGGGAGCAATGGGTGCAATCCACGGCCCTTTCATAAGTGACCTCTCATTTTCAGGTGTGGTTCGTATTATACTGAACCTGACCTCATAGTCAGTCAGATTTGCGTATTCGTTGGAGACGAATGAGGAGCGGGCCTTCAGCTTCCAAACTGGAAACATTAGGTCCAGGGCCTCCGATAAGTCGACATAAACAGGGTTGTTCTGCTGGACAGCAATATTGTTCCAGGTCTCATGTCTTTCTTTTATAAATATAAAGCTTATCTGTAAATTGAAAATTAATTCATTAATTAATTATGAATTCTTAGCAATCGTTGACTTATGTTATGTTATGAAACGCCAATCAATTAATTAAGAATCACTTAATAACCAATTGATTAAAACTTTGAAATTATATTACAATTTATATTATAATAAGTTTGGTTTAAATCAATTTCAGTTCAATTTCTGATATACTCTTGAATTCTATTTAACTGATATTTTGATAAATATTTAGAAGAGTCGAATGGTTTTAGGGAACGGAAGTTATCGGTCAGTCTGTGAAAACCAATATCTCCGATACTTAACTGAGTAAAGTTAAAGATTTGAAGCTCATCTCAATTCATTGCACTTCTCAATGAAACTTATCATTTGAACACTGAATTCAATTCACTCTAAAAAGATAACTCTTCTAAAGAATAAACATTTATGACCACGAATTTTGAACTAAGGATTGAACCAATTTTAAGATCGTAAATTTAAATAGGCTGTTTAAAAAACAGGTCTTAGATCTTGGTTAGACCTATATTGGTTGTATTTCTCCGTTGTTATAATGAAGTACTAAACTGTACTAAACTGAACATGATCAACTATTTAATTTAAGATAAACCGAAGTTTAACTCATCTGTTCATCGATTAAATAATTATTGCATTGAATTTGAATTAATTTCTATTAAATTCACTTCAAATTTATTACTGAATTAAAGTGAAATAAATGTTCGAATAAATTATTTTGAGATTAGTTTTGATTTCAATCAAATTAAAAGTATGGAAATATTTACTCATATTTGCGTCAATTGAGTCAAACGTCATAATAAACAAGACTTTAAGATAAAAAACTTTTTGAAGACTTTGTAATAACAGTTACCACCGATGGACACAAACATTGATATATTAAATAATTCTATTATTCATTTTGAAAGCACTTGTATTGAATGTTCAAATATTGAACTTGATATAATTAGTTGTTTGTACAAATTCATCGCCAGCAAAGTTGCCAGGCTAGCTCTAGGTCTCTGCATTTCAAGTTTTTAGGATCAGTTAAATAAATTCATTTAAAGTGAAGAATTATTTTCTGAATAAATGGCAAACTTTTAGGAATTGAAGGCAAAAGTTTGATCAATGGGTTATACAATCGGATCAGTTAATCGATGAGAAGAAGTTCTGGTTCTTTGGAAAAGAATTGAGCAATAAATTGAATAATAGATTAAATACTTTTGACAATGAATTGATAGAAATATCGCTTAAATAAGACGATAAACAAGAAGTGATTTCTGGCAAAGAATCGCTTTTCATAGACCGATAAAAGTAGAGATCAGTTATAAAAATGTTTTACAAAAGATTAGAAATCATTTGAATCTAATAATTGAAAACATTGGCCAACAAATTATTGATTAAACTTATAGAAGATCGTAATAATTATGAAGGACAAACTTACCAGGGTATAAATGATTAGTGAAGCGAGAAGTAATGTTTTAATGAATTTCAATTTAGAGCTGGGCTTTGGGTTGTCTTCGACTTCCATTTCGTGAATTGACTCCGATTTGTTGGAATCAGATTTATTAGTAGTTCTGAGGATTTGATAAACGATTTAAAGAAAAGTTTCAAAGTTTAGACAAACAAAGTCTTACTGAGTGTTATAGGAAGGCAAGTGTCGATTGTGTGGATTGGATGAACAACAATTGCCATTTATCAGTGGCGTTCTCTCATCGCTGTGATAACTCTGGTGTCGCACCGGCGCACAGGACATGTCGTTGGCAGCCGATTGCTTAACCACTAATTCGTGTACTTCACTGACGGGAAGTGCAGAAAACGGCTGATTCTCATTCTCTTCACTGTTGGACGTGTTTGCACTTGGGTTGGAAGGAAGGCTTGGATATATTATACTGTGACTACCATTCCTTTGGAACAGATTCGAAGACATTATAAATTATTGTAGTGATGGTTATTAAGAAGAGCTGACGACTGACACTCTCAGTCTCTTTGAGACAAATAAATCAAACATTTATAGCGAACTAATATTTTCAATCGCTTTTCAATTGCTATTGTCGTCAAAGTTATCGCAAAACTGATTGACGTATTAAATCAGAAACTAATATGACTTTAATATTGCCATTGATTTGAGATACCGACCAACAGTTGAACAGCGATTAGATTTTTATTTGTTGTGATAATAGTATATAATTAGAGGTTTTCTAACCAAATAAAGCAATCATTTTATTTATAAAACACTCTTCACTACAAATTATAGAAATATTTGTCTTTTAAATGGTAATCAATTTTAATTTATTTCACGATTGCAGTGAAAATATTCACTGAATTTCTAATTTATTCATATCTATGGAAAGTATTAAACTATTAAATAGCGATAACTATAATAATAAGTTAATAACTAATACTTAAAAAGATTGAGATTTCGATAAAAGGTTGAAGTTTAACATCAAATACTTAAATGAGTCGATAATTGTCGCAAAAATCTATTGAATAAGTCTGTAATCAACTCTTGAGAAGATGAGGACAGATATGTACTCATCGGATGGTTTACCTTAAAAAGTAATGTTTGCCGTTATAGCCGTTGTTTGGTTCGGTCAGTGTTTTAAGCACTCCATTCATATCAATTGAAATCATTTCAATTTAAATATATTTCAAATATTATTTAATTAAAAACACGTTTATTAGACTTGAATTTCATTTGTTGAATGAAAACTTGAAAAATATATTTTGTTAGATATTTTGTAAACTCTTTGCAAAAGTTGAGCCCAGAATTAAAGGCAGGTCTAACACAAAGATTGATTTTATAGGGGAGCCAAACATTACTCAGACTTCGATTAAAAAATCAAATGATATGATTAATCAGATTTAAGAAACTTTTTAATACAAATCAATTATAAATAGGCATTGAAAGGAAAGGCATTGAATTAATGAAAGTCTTGGAAGTCTTGTGGAGCCATTTATTTATTTATTTGTTATTCTGTCCAAAGAAACTTTTCCTCAACTCTCGGGAATGTTCCCAAAGATAGATAAACACTGGACCAAGAACTTCCATTATTTGCACCTCTTCTGGAGTACTTCAAAGGTAAACATACCTTAATTTTCAGATAATTTAAGGATTAATTGTCTATGTTTGGAAAATAATTAATAAAATAAATAATCAATTAAGTACTGTACTTGGTGATATATTAAAATGCTTATTTGTTGCAAGACAATTTGTCTGATATCAATGCAAACCAAATGACTCCAAAATTCTTACAGCTCTGGTCATTGAACTAACAGAGAATCGGTTGATTTTCCATTGCAATTCAGAATAATCTTGTCCAATTATTATGCAAATTCTGCAAAAATTTGTATCCAAAGGATTTGCAAAAAGTCATATCAGGAAAAAACTTGTGACAAAAAATTTTTTTTCATCAGTTATTGACCTTCGATTGGATTCAATTCAAATCGATTCTGATATTTGCAAAATAAAAAATGAAAGAAAAGAAATATTTGACTCATTTTAAGTCATTCTAATCATTATTTTTAAGAACAAATGCAAAACTGAAAAATGCATTCAATAAATAAAAGTTTTGAATAATTGGAAAATGAATGCAAAATCTGTGAACAGAATATATTTATTATCTTAAGAATCAAGTGATGTATTGAAACAAAAATAAAAACTTGTTTATCAAATCAATTGGAGACCCGATTGGAAGTGGTGTTAGTCTCGGTTATTAGACTTAAATAGAATTTACTTAAAATAGCGAACACTAAAAAAATTTATTTGGATTTCAGCCCAAAAAAGATAAAAAAAAATTGAAAATCAATGAGTGACCAAAAATCTTGGAATCGATAAATAATCGTTTATTCGTTAACCGTTTGAATTGAACCTAAAATAATATGATTTGAAGGGTATTTCCAGGAGTTGTTTATTATTGCAATCAATTTTGATTTGAAATCTCGACAAATCTATAAACATTGGTTTATGTGTGACATCTTTTCTTAAGTACGTCACTGGGGGAGTACTATCTACCCTGGGTATTCCCGATTCTAGTTTCAACTTTAAACGTAAATAAATTGAGGGCTGATTCGAGTACACAGAATGAGTATTGCAATTGAGAGCAAATACGTTAATCGATCGGAAATTACTCACTTTTATTCACTTCTTCTTATTGTGAGTGACTTCACTTCGAGTGATGTATTCTTCCATTTGATGTATTCCTAGTATAAACTCCACTACTTGTTTACACCTAGGTCTAATCTATCCAACTTTCTATTGATATAACTTTGCAGAGAAAAAGTCAGATATGTTAACCGTAGTCACAGTCAATGAGTTGACTAACCAGTGATTAATTATACCCAACAAATGAATGGAAAATTGATTGTCGAAGAGTCCACTCCAATGAATAAACATTGAAACAAAAGTTGACACAAAAATATATATTTTATTTGCAATTTATGGTCAAAATATCGTTAAAATGCTTTCATATAAAAATGAATTCAAAACGAATACAAATATAATTTGTTTTCAAATAATTCCAATCAAAACAAACACTAAAATGTTTTCAAAGAAATAATCGAAAGAAATTAAAACAAATAATTGAGGACTAGTTCTACAAACTATTGACTCGTAATCAAAATCAAAATCTTATAATAAATTGAGTCACAAATTAATTAATACAATAGTTTTTTCATTTAATAAAAATAATTTACTTTAAAATTCATTTAAAACTTCTTTTTTTTATGAAAATCTTATTAATGAGAGAAATGATAAATGAATTTAATGGGAAATCTGTTTTTGATGTCTCAATGAGTGCATAGATTGTATAAAAACATATATAAGATTCAAATCGATGTTTACTTAGAGTTATCACAAATTATTTAGTTCTCCGGCTCTTCATTATTGGAGGAGAAGACGGCAGACATTGTGAGACCGCAGAGACAAGTCATAAATAGTGCGAAAACAATGAAAGTCGAGGTAACCAACCAGAAGGCAAACATATAGACCGTCCGATTGCAATACCGAGGGTTGGATTTGTCGACAAAATCCGGTTCATAGACTCGATAAACGATAACACATCCTATTTGGTGGACACAAACACAACATTATCTCAATTTATATTCAATTTGAATGACTTAAGCCATCGGTGAATACCTGCGACAAACCATCCAAAGAGAAAACAGTTGAGCAGTGATTCATGTCTTCGAAAGCGAATGGAATCTGCGTTGTCCTCAATGCCAGAGCGCCGACAATTGTACCACAAATTCATGAGATTCTTGAAAATCCAAATCATTCCTCCGATAAATAGGAATTCAGGAATGTTTTCAATCGGACAGTCATTCATAAAAAGGACTCCGATTATAACCATTGAAAGGGGTATCACAACAGCGAAGCCAATAATTATTGTGCAGCCGACTAATGGACAGACAGTCAGACAAACCATAGTAACAAACAATTCAAATAATGGTTAATCACTGACTCGTTCCGATCAAAAGCAAAATCAATTTGCGGATGAAATCAACGAAACCATTGGCAGCTTTTCGGGCCTCTCGGACCTGACCGAACAGAGACTGATACGAAGGGGGCGGAGCTGTAACACAATCAACCATTTAATTACCAATTGATTAAGTGGTCAAACAATACCTTCCGGGTTAATAACATCGTCATAAGAAGGGGGCGGACCTCCACCTCTACCCATATAGAGGGGGACAGTTCCTGGAATGGCTGAATAGGGCGGTGGAGAGGAAGGGCCGAAACTCTGATCATCTAATGGATTCATTTGTGGTCTTTCTATGACTACCGAAGTGTCGATCGGTTGCCTCTGCTTTCGAGTAAAACACTTTTAATACACATTTGAATCAAATAAACGAATTATACCTCAAATTGACATAAATTTCTTCGATCCTCAGATTCGGATTCATTTGAGGCAATAATTTGAGACATTATTCAATAGATTTTTGATTTGTTTTGAAGATTACGAAACGAATCACAACTATTACTGAGTATATGAATGTCTTAATGATGTTCTAATTGTATTCAAACTTAAATCTACGACAACTAAACCCAGTATTTAATGAATTAATACTAAAAGTCATTAAAATATGTTTTAATTGAATTTAATATTTATTTCAAACATATTTATAATTTCAGACATAAAACCTCTGATTCATCGATGACTTCAGTATTACATCGATTAGAGGCCGATATTTATTAACGATTCCTATAAACAATGGCTAAGAATATTACGAAACTCTTAGACCTCTATATAAACACTTTGTG
>JAQGBD010000843.1:0-22384 GCA_034698165.1 Punctoribates punctum | reverse complement strand
GGATTTAGCAAGAATATAAATGTTGATGAAATGTATACCTTGGCTATAATATTCTTATCTCAAACATAAGTGTATCGGAATTTGCCTCTCATTTGATTAGAGGCCAAATGAAGACCAAATGAAACCTATTTTCGTTTTTCACATTTGGTTTATTATAAAACCTTTTTTTAATCAAATCTTTGTTTGCGTTAAATATAACACTAAATTGGCTTCAAATGAAAAAAGAGGTTATTTTCGGTATATTTTGTAATTTCCGTGACATCCGATTGTTTGCGAAATGAGTTCAAAATTTGAAATTAACCCTCAAATTGACGGAAATCAGAATATTTCTGTTTTCACCGGTTGTTTACATAACAAGTGAATCACGGGTTCCCTCTAATGATGATTACATTTCTCATCCTATTTACGACTTCTCTTATATCTGTTTTTTCATTCGTTTCTTAATTTGGGGAAACTTTTCGCTGAAATTAATTTTCTTGATTCTTGGTTCTATTTTATTGTATTTCTGTTCCATTTATTTGATTTGTAAATAGTCTTGGTCATATATTATAGCTCTAAATATAAATACTTTATTTTATTCTTATTTTCTTCCATTAATCTGATGTATAATTGGATTTATTCGGAGAACGTTTTCTCACAAAAAACAATAACTTATTGTCGATAAGTGTTGTTTGAAAACTTCATTTACTTTATTATTCTGTTCTCATGTCGTCATTAATGGAATATAAAATGAATTTTAATACAATATTAATATTATTTGATATTCAAATTGACGGCTGAATTGATAATTAAGTTTAAATTTAGTTATTTTTCATAAACAGAAGTTATTTAACTGTTTTATCATAACATTTAATCAGGAATTCCTCTATAATTATATGCCATTAAATATATTAAATCATTAATTCATTAAAATTCAATTTCATTATTCAAATATATATTCAGTTTTCTGGCCTTTGAATAGATTTGATTAAATGAAGTGTTGTTTGAAACAAATTATCATAATTTTGAATATTATTTTTTGAATTTCAAGTTTGAAAACCAAATTAAGTTTTTTCGAAAAACACTTTATTTACGACTTGTTTAACCCGTTTTTCACTGAATCTGTCCTTAAATTACATTTGAGTAGAGCTGAGACTCTTTTTATGATTAACTTTTCCGACAATCTGTGAGTTTAGTCCTTCTTTTATCGCATTTAATCAAATGTTGGACTCTTTTGTCTCTGATTTCTCATTCAATTTAAAAGTGTTGACTCCACACAAAAACTCTGCTCTGATTTAACAGTTTCGCAACTTTTTTGGCTCTCCTTAGTTGTGTTAAATCTCTTTCTTCACTCAGTCTTTCACTTCATTGACTCGAATACGAATCCAATTTAATTATTTCGCTAATAGGAGTGAAGAAAATCGAGTCCTCATTCAAACAGATTAATCACATCAGGATTCAGATTAGACGATAATGGCTCACATACGCCAACAGATCCTTTCCTAGTTTACTATCAATAGTCTTGATTTTTTTAGTGGAAATAGTTAGGAGGGGATAACCCATATATTTGTAATGAAAAAATTGGACATTTTTGAGGAATTCGAGTAAAGATTGAAATAATCTAAAGAATGAATGCAATCAATAAGAGATGTGTTTTACAAAACTATTCTCATAGAAGACACGCATTTCATCGATTGTGTGGACAGTGAGTGAAACACTTATTCTGTTCGCCACTCACTCCAAATCTCTATTTCTATCCCTTTCTTCTTCACTCAATTCAGTGAAAAAGCAATGTATTTGGAATAATATCTGGACTGCCGTCTGATATAACACTTGTATTTCAAATATGATTTCTTTCTTTGTTTGGGTTATTCCCGTCTTTTGTTCAGTATTTGCGATATTGAGTTGCGTTAACCTAAACTATAGTTATATCTGATGTATGTATTGCTAACTAAACAGTATTTGTAATAAACCTAAAAGCGTGAGATATACTCGAAAACGATGGAAACGCAAAATACATTTCCTTTCTATGGGTCGTTTCTCTCGAAGCCATTCCTCATAACAGTCTTCTATACATTTATATGTATTCTATCCTCTGATTGTGTAATGATTTTCTCTCTGACAACAAGATATTCAATGACTGACTGAAAACCTATTTTGTATAAACATATTTCGCATGACTTTTGCATTACATTTAAAGCTTAGTTCATCACTATTTTGAAGAATATTTTCTGCAGTCGTCGACGAAATTTTCAAATATTGTGTCCATCTCTGCATTGCATGCCTTCCCGTTAAGGCAAATGCCATTACAGGCAATCATTTATAAGAAAATGGAAAACATTTTCTCTCTATAAAAGCCCAGAATCTCAGAGGAGAAGAATTTATGTTTCGCTAATTAATCATAAAAACGACAAAAACTAATGTTTTACGACAACATATCATTAGATAAGAGAATAATTATTGAAAATTATAATCTATTGTATAATGTCTTTCACTATTAGATTGAGTGCAGGCGTTAGAAAAAAAGGAAAAAATTTAATGAACTTTATATATAATCAGAGAAAATATTATATGACGTTAAAACGTGAATCCATTGAGAATTGAAATGAAGCGAAAAACGACTTTTGAAAGACTTTGTGTTTTGTTTTTTAGGCAAATAAGAAGAAAAACTTTTTCATGAATTGCGAGTTTAATTCAATTCTGGAGACGAAAGAAATCCTTTGGAAGAATAATCTTAAGAAATGATGACATTTTCAAAACACATTCTTATCATTGTTTCAGACACTTATCGATCAAAAACAAAGGCATAGAAAACCAATTTGAATACATTAGACGACAGGCAATGGGTTTATATTTCAAGTGGAAAAACATAAGACATTAAAAGTAATAAATGGATGAAATGTGTGCGAAATTCTCGATATTTTTTTCAGACCAAAGTTCATGAAAATTATTTTCATTCCCTTCAGTAAACAGTGCTTTAGTTTCGGCGATAATTTATTTGTTTTCCGATAATATCATGAAATAAAAGTGTCGTTTAAACTGAGTATTTGCGCTCAAAAACACAATACTTATGATAAATAATACCTCAAAAGTGTTATTATTTATGATATAATATTTCACAACTGTTTAACGGCTCGTCATTTAAGACAAATGACTGAAAAATATGAAAATCAAATAAGAAGAGTAAGTCTTAGGCTTTCAAACCATTAGTCAAAGATATATTGAAATTCTCTAAAATGGGATCAAATATCTGATGAAAGCATTATTTTGTGACATAAAGAGGAAAATAATAAGCGATTTGAGAGAATACTCGTTATATTCAACGGAAATATTAATTCAAAGAGTTTTTTGTCACTAATTGACGGATTGGATGATCGAAGCGTCAGATTAAATATACGATAATTTACATAAGTTTTTGCATATTTTCATCCGTCAAATGATTTATTAGACGTTTTAAGACTAAAACTAAGCCAAAGAATATGTGATAAATAGGAGACAAACCTTAAAAGAGAGTTCGAGGTTCTCTCCGCCCCAAATGTCGAACCCATTATCATAAGTACCCAATTTCTCAAAAAAGTCTTTGTCGATGGAGAACAAACCGCCGGCCATTGTTGGGGACCTACCGGTGAACAAGAATTTTGTTTAATATTATGATAAAACACATTTGACTTAGAATTATGGAAAATAAGAATTTTTTGAATAATAAGTGTTTCAAAAACCGTTTCTTAAGACAAAAGAAAAGAGAAAAATGTTTGACTCTTATTATAATTGCAAATCTTCTGAGGCATACTCTGGCAAAGAGCACAGGGAAGGGAAGGAAGTGTTTTTACATAAGATTTAGCTAAAGATGAAAAAATGCTTTAGAAATGCAGAATATTCTGTGCAAAATCAACAAAAATTGAAGAATAAACAAGCAAAATTGTCGCCGAAGAAGGGCTAATTACTTACCAGACAGGGTCTGTCGGGTATTTCCTACGTTTCTTTTCTCTTTCTGGGACTGAATGCCAGTTGAACTGTAAATTCCAGTCAAAGCCGCCGACATTGACAGCACTGGCTTCGCCCCGATAGTGATACTCAAATGTCTTGTCATTTATCACATCAATTACTGGACAGACGACAGTAGTCGGGTCTTTGGCTATACGGGCGAGGAGTGGCTCCAACCAGCCTTCAGTGCACTCACAATGAGAGTCCAAATATGTGAGTACTTTACCGGTGGCGGCGGCGGCCCCCAGAAGCCTGGCCCGGATGAGACCCTCCCTCTTCTTAGCTCTGACTACTTTGACATTTCCGAGTTGTTTGGCGTAATCCTCCAATTGTTTCCCCAAATGAGCTGTTCGTTCATTTTTGTAGAAATAAAGAGACAAAAGATTGAGTTATGACTAAATTCTTTCTAATTATTTATGCGAATGATTTTCACTGAAATTCTCGTAAATTCTCGTAATCACTAATTCCGGAAAATCCTTAATAATAATACTCTAATACAAAATCAATAAAAGGCTACAAAATTAAAATTCTCGGTTCCAACTAAACATTATTCCGCTCTCTCTCTCTCTCCAAACTTTTAATAAATTGTTGTATCGATTGAATACATACTTTTTGTTATTCATATTTTTGGTTAAATTTTAAAATTTCAACCATTTTGTTGAAATTATTGGCAAAAGTATGTAACAAATGAGGAACAAAACCAATAGATTTAAGACTACATTAAAATGTGAATCAAAACTAATTTATTTCAATCAAAGTCTAAACTTTGAATCAATTTTGATGTTCACTTAAACCGAATTTTGGGACTACTTATCCATTTCTATACATAATTGAAAGGGTCTTCTGATAGAGATTCCAGAAATTAATGGATGTAAGCAATTGTGGAATTAGAGGAGAGAGCAAGTGATCCATCAATTTTCGAGTGCACTACTCGACAATCAATCAAAAGGGGACATAACTTTTTGCAGGTAAGTGCCGTCTATTGTATAACACTATAACACTTGAAACACAAATGAATTGGTCTATGGATAAAGGCTTCAAAACACTGCATAACCTTTTGAAAAGGTATTAGTGACTGAAAAGTGGTGTTTCTCTTCTCATTAATCAATCAAAGAGTTGTAGTTCTGTTCAACTGGTGCTCAAAACGCACTCACTTTCTGTTTGAAGTCAAGAATTAAACAAAACTTTCATTATTTCAAACTTAAAAAGGGATTTAAGACCAGAACTGATACTAAAATACTAATTAGTGAAGAGTATTGAAAAGTAACACAACATTAATGGCAACTAATTTAATGTAAATTAAATTTTCATATAATTTGTGCCACAGTTTCACTCAGTGAGGCTCTAATTGAGAGCAATGGCTATAATTTGAATACCGAAAGCCCTAACTTTTAATTAATTAATTAATAAGTGAGAGTAATAGGAGTGGGAGTTCAGTGAAAGGAGAGGTATGTTCTCCAAAGGCATCGATCTGTACTGCAGTGAAGTTGGCCCCAAAAACTGCTAACTGTGCACACAGTTTGAGAGCACAGAATAAGGGCAAAGACAAGACAACAGCAAAACACAACCAAATTAAGTGTTAAGAGAAGGAATCAATTTTTATGTCGAGTCCCAAATTGAATGCTATTATAGCATAAAACCGAATGAATTACAACAAAAGGAGAACTTAATTATTCATTTGAAGGCAGAGAAGACTACAATAAAACTAATTTCACTCTTAATTTGCAGTTTTTTGCTCTTTTGTGGCGAATATTCTTCAACTATCACTTCAATAGAAAGAGTAATGAAAGAGAAAGTGAGAGACAATCGGAATCTAATGTCCAAAAGACTTGTGATTAGAGGATGAGAGCAATGAATAGAAAAGGCAGTCATTAATCCCTTCATACGATTTGATGTCAAAAAATGTGTTAATCAGTCAAACAAAATATAGTGTACTTACCCTGGTCAGAGAAGTCGTCGACTAATATAATTTCTTTAATTAACTGTTTAGGAGATCTGTCGAGCACACTGTGGACTGTCCTTAACAACACACTCCAGGCCTCGTTATGGAAACATATGATTACACTGGTGTCCGGCAGCTCCGACTTGTAATTGATTTTCTTACATCTATTTGGGAGAAAAAAAAGTAAAATGTATTAAAACTGATTGAATGGCAGCAAAGATGACTGAATAGACATATAAACGAGAAAATAAGTGAAACAGAATCTGAAGAATAGACTAAAATTCAATTTATTCGCAACTTTGATGCCTCTCATGAATAGTGGCGATGAATAAACGAATTGATTAGAAATTTTGCTCGGATTTCATATTTTGCTACTCGAGAACAATATTTGGAAGTGAATTGGCCACAGAATTAGCACAAATGATATATTGCTGGATGACATCGATGACAGATTGCAATAATTTTTATTCTTCAAACATATTCCTTAAGAGCACTGAGCGATAGATCAAAAAGCAGAGGACACAGAATAAAGCAGAATAAGAGCACAGGAGACAAAGTCTGTCCTATTTTACATGGAGAAGATGCAAACCCTATCCCTTGAGTCTGTGTCGGGTGCTCTGAGTCCGTGATTGTCAGTGATAGTGACAAATGATTGCGAGAGAACTTGTGATTAAGTGATTTGAGTCAAGTTTTGACATTTTATTTTATAATACTATACAATATTAGACATTATTCTGAGCGGAGTTTAAGCAATTGGTTGGCACAAGAAATTTATGATCACTGAGAACGAGAGGACGGGGTATTCACAGTGAAAAAGAGAGACTAACGAGCAGTTCATCGGTTCAATAGACGAATAGAGAAACGAAAGTATAATTTGTGAATATATATGAACTTTAAAAGACATAAATCTTTGTCCTCAAAAAGTTTGGTACAAATAAATTGCGAAAAATACGGAAAAACAGATCCCTTTCTTTCATTCAGTCATTAATTTTAATGTAATTTTCAAATAAAATATTTTTCTGAGAAAAATATTCTGAAAACTTCTCTGAATCTCATCGAAGCAAAAGATGTGAAAATGAAGTCTGAAATGTACTCCAAAAACATTTATGAAAAAAGACTAAAATTGTATGAAACGGAAAAAAGCGGAAAAATAAATGAATGGATGGACGAAAAAGTGGTATAATTTGAAGGATTCGGTGATAAATCGAAGAGTAGGGTCATTGATAATCGGCTCCCAAAAGAGATTTATAAAAAACGGGAAAAGTTTGAAAAATTTTGTTCGCCTCTCGTATTCTCACTGGAAATGTGTGACCGAAGGAAAGGCAGAGCAAAGAAACGGTGGAATAGAAATAGAAATAAGAAAATAGATTTTGAAGATTAGTCGTCAATAACTAGCAAACTGTGAATCGAGTATTTAAAATAGATTTATGTCCGACACTAGTCTTTGAATGGACTCAAGTATATCATGTTTTGGAAGTAATGGCTGACAGGCTCTGCACTCGTCTAATGTGAGAAACTGTTGGGTAATATATCTCTCTTTCTGGTCAATAGTTTAGATATAATAATAAAAATAATAAAAGAAAAGCAGAGAAGAGAAGACACGACAACAACACACCATAAGAAAGAAAAACCTATAGATAAATGAGTAGAACCAACTGTGAAAACCATTGACTAATGTCTTGTGAATGTGTCGGTGAGACTGAATATAAAAATAAATGTGATTTAAGAGAAGTAAGAGATGTAAGAGCTCTCGGACTCTGGGCTCAGCCCAACAGAGCAAAGAAGGTTTCGTGAAATGTTTGAATGTCTTGAATGTACTGAAGAAACATAGAATTGATTAGATATCGATTCCTCGCTCAGACTTCTCTTCAATACTGAACTCAAAAAAAAATTCTGACAATTCTTAAAGCCTTCAAATTTCAGTTATTGACTGATATTTATATATAGTTTTTATATATGACTATTATTTTAAGTAAAACTATACCATTGCTAAGAATCTATGGTTTACTCAGGAGTTATGATTGATTGCTGTGTAATAGCGAGCAATCGGATGAAGCAATCTATAGAAATGTAAGTTTTTTCTCCTTTCAATCAAAGCCGACTATTCCTGGAAATCATTGGTCTATTGAATGCATAGAATATTTCAAATGGAGACCAATATTGAAAAAATTGACTTCAATTCCAAAGACGTTTTCTAAATATGATTTTTCCATATAATCTATTTTTTAAGAGTCCGTTCAATATTGTAAATGGATTTACAGACTCTGCAGGATTGGCACCGAACTGAAGATGTATTAGCAGTCAGTCCAACGCTTATAGGAGTCCAACAATCAATAGGAGTTCAACACTTGGAACCTAAGCTTGAATTGAGTCAAATACGAAGAGCCAGTTATGAAATAAATATAAAAAGAGAGCTTCAAATGCGATACTCTATCCTAAAGGCATCTCTTTTTTCTGCTGATAATCATCGATAGAGAGAATTGAAAACAGAATACATGAAAAGAGAAAAATTAGAGGAAAGGCTCTTTAGTCGGAATTTATTCAAACAGTTTTCATACCTTAAAGAAATGCTTGAATTTAATGCATTATTCAGAGGAATATGAATACGAAATGGGAGACAAATATTCAAATTCAAGAAATACTACGAATTGACGATAAGAATGGAAAACAATTAAATTAATAGAAAATAAAATGTATTTCACAATAGTTTAGATAACGGCTTAACAAAAGACAAAAACGAGTAAAAATATATAATGAGAAGCCTTACGGCTATCGCAGAGCAAACCCTTTCAATGGAAGAGCAATAAAAAGTAATGAAAAAGTTTTTATTTTCATAAAAAACTCCGCAAAATATCAATAAAACTAAAGATCTCGAAGTTTAGGCAATAGTTTAGTTCAAAGAAAACGATGTTTTTTGGTAATAAAAAATTAATAGTCATTAGGAGTGAAGGAATACATAACAAAAATATCAATAATGAGCTGTTTTTAAACATACTGTGGATCTCTAACGTCGGGCAGACTTCGCTTCAATGATATTAAATCACTGATGTATTGATTAAATGCATTGCTTTCCCATCCCTTATCTATTTTGCGTTGCATTTCAGTCGAGATATTCTGTGCCGAAGAAAAATATGAGAAATTAAGAAAACATTATTTTGAGTGAAGAAAAACAAAAACCATTAAAACAAAAACGTTTTAAAAGTAGAGCACAAGAGAGGGGACAAAATGATGTAATGTATTTAATATTAGAAAATGGTGCTCACCGTTAATAAGACAGGTTTTCCCATTTCTCCATACCTCGAAGCATCTTTCGGGGGCGGTATCACAGCTGCTCTTTCCATGTCTTCCTTCTATTAGCCATCAAATGGACACAAATTGAAAAGAAAGAGAAGAAAAACATTTGAAAACTAATTTTAAAAGTTCAAAAACTTTGTGAATAGACTCTGAAAATACCTTTTCTCTAATGACTTGTGATTTTTTGTTTATTATCGGCCTCTTTATAGGCTTGTCTTCGGGTAACTCTTGTGCCGAGTCTTCGATGAGATTTTGCTGATCATTATTATGTTTATTATTATTATTATTCTCCGATCGGAGTGGTATTTGAGGTTCGATCAGTGCCTGTGCCTGATGTCCATCTGAAGACTTATTATTATTGGCTGTAATTCGTTCGTTAAGTGAAAATATAAGAGTAACCAAAAGCCATGTGAAGGGAATTAATAAAAGAACTCGGATATAGAGTCCGCGTCGTTTAGGAAATCGCATTTTTCTTAGCGATTTGTAGCGCTTTTATTAAATATTATTAATTAAATTCTTCTTTCTATGGATGGGAACTCCTAATCGTTACCTCCAGTCGTATGTCTTCATCAGTACTTTCTATTCATTTCTATATTACTTATACTTCAATATTAGTGGAGATGAGGACCGGAATCTAATATTACATCGAAGGGAGAGAACGAAAAATTGTTTTATTAGAAAAAACTTATATTAAAAATGTATTTTTCGACAAAACTGTTTCAAAAAGTAATTGTAAACGAATACCGTTTGTCTCAAAACCTTTTTTTCATGCAAATCAACGTTGAATTTAACATATTTTAACATTTTTATCATTTTTTGGCCGATACTGAGTAACAACCCTTGAGGTGGCGTCAAATTGAATGATAAGACTCAACTGAAACTGTGAATAAGTCTAAAACCTGAGGAAAAGGAGCCGAAACCCAAATATAATATGCAAAGCAAAGGGAATTATGAGAGGAATAACCAAATCTAATGTAATATTTTGCTCGGAATTGAGGGTAAGTCAAGAAAAGGCTTAAGAAGTGAATCAAATGGCTTACGATTGGATTCAATTCCGGTGAATAATAGCTCAGAGTTCGCAAAACACACATTTATTTTAGCAAAAATATGAGTCGAAAAATAGAAAAATACAGAAAAATATAGTAAATATAATTACAGATATGCGTCAGTCATATACTTTTCAGTTATATACTCTATGAAGTGATTATAAACGAGTCATTTAGTAATTTTCAAATGAATGGATCACGACTTCAACCCCTTTCCACTAATGCAATGCCTTTATTATCTCATCGCTAGTCATAACATTTGAGAGGAAAAGAGAGAAAAAAAGTTTAATTCAGACATAAAATATTCAAAACTAGAGGAGAATAACATTAGAATCAGAATAAAAGTTTCAAATAATATGTTGTCATAGTTTTGATGGCTATTCATAGGACTAATACGACTAATAAATTATTGATTAATTCATAAAATATTCCGAAATTTATTCTCCAAATAAAATATTAGGGAATATTAAAAATTTTTCTGAATTAAAGAATATTCTCCACGGAATTGTTGCCTAAATTACCCAGAATTATATTACCCAGCAGTGAATTCTTACAGACATTAAGTTCAACAAAAATAATAAAATCCAGAGAAAAAAGTTTAGTAAATAAATAAAAAGTATTAAAATTATTGAAATAAACTTTTATGAAGTCGTTTGACAGCGAATGACAGGTAAAGGAAAACAAAAATAGGTTTGAAAATAATTTGTCAGAAAAGTTAGACTACATATTGATTGCAAGATTAAAATATTTTCAGTCAAACGAAATGACATTCGTATCGATTGCGTAATTAGTTTAGAAGAGAAAAATTATATGTAATTAAAGTAAATAACTGTTCTCTTCATTTGGTTTTAATTAAATGTTTCACTGGATGTGTCAGAATGGGCTCAGAATAGGCTTTACTCACACCAAACGACTCACATTATTTAGAATAGTATCTGAAAAAGTCATTCAAATATATTCATTGAATGTCTGAATATTAAGCGAAATATAGTTCATTAAACACAAGTATAACAGCAGTTACTCTACTTTTTCATTAATAAGAATATTTTTTCGCACAGAATAAGAAGAGATAATGAAATTCAATGAGAAAATGAGTCAAACAGAGGGAAGGATTACTCCTTTCTTCGATAGCACTCATTCTGGGCTTCAGACCAACACTCACCAAATCAATAGTTAATTAACAGAGTATTCATTTGGAAACAGATTTTACTGAAACTCAACCCCACTCTCAAAGTTAAATAGACATTAATTTTTTGAAACAAGATAGCTTTCCCAATGAATATGAATAGCTTCAATTTGCTTGATTAATCATTTTATAAAAATTGCAAACATCCCAATCATTGGGCTTCAATCAAAATAATGAACTGAGTAAACAAAAACGAAAAACCGATTTAAACATGAATTGAGTGAACATAAAAGCGTTTCGAAAGATTGTCAACAAAATCAGTAAAACTTAAGTCTTCATAAAATTGACAGAAAACAGAAAAAGACGTGATTTGAATGCCATTTGAATTCAAATTAAAATATAAGAACTAAAGATGTCTTAATTGGTAAATACCATTGCCTTCGATGGCCTAATTGGCTGATAAGACAATCTAAATCAATATTCTTGGCACTTATGTCTTCGCAACAAATGTCTTCATAACTGTATCGCATATTTAAGTAGAAAAAGAAGAAGAAGAGGAACGGCACACAAACTGCTGAATAAATATATATTTTTGCAAATATTTTTATAGCGAACACAAGTTTTTCATATATAAGTGTAAAGAGATATCGAGAATCGATTTAAAGCACATATAAAACCAATATTGGTATCAAACGAAAGGCTAAACCGATGACTTGGAGGACGAAAACACATTAGCATAAGGAAGGGATAGAAGGGATGGCAACAGAAAAAGTTTGTTTTCGTCATTAACTACTGACTCGAAGCAAGAATTTTCTGTTTAGATGTGTTTATTCCTGAGATGAGCTCATATCGAGTCATATCCAACTAAATATTCCGAATAAATAATATGAATAATGTTTTGGAAATTGAGAGCCTAATCGCGTCTATGATGTCATTGCTATGAAATCAGTAATTGTGTTGTGTTTGGGCACAAGTCGTGAGCACTCACTCCAATGATTACCACATAATTGACTCCAAGGAGGAATTGGGGGACTTTCATAAACAGTGAGACTTTTTCATAATCCCTGGAGGAAAATGAGGGCTGAGCTATGAATATAGTTAGTGATTCATTGTTCAAGCGATTTCACCTCGATTATATCCTTATAAAATGTATCTTTATTTTTATGATGTGATTAAAAGCAATTTAAACAAGGATTCTCAAAACAATTTCGAAATCACTGATAAGATTGGTCTAGGATTACTCACTGTAGAACCTTGATCAATTGAAGTGATTAGTGCTGATCACCCCCTTGAACATCAAGGGCTTAATGAGGAACAGTAGAGACAAAGAGTGGTTTGTCTGGAAGTGAAAAATAATTTGTTTTTCGGAAATAGAGGCAACTGATAGGACTGGGATGTGATTATTCTGATCAGACAAATGGGTTTAGTTTTGCAATTTAGATGCGCTGAAGATAACAGACAATATTTAACTCTGTTTTTGATATTGAATTCAATGGTCGTCTACACCAGAGTAGTGTCACTTACATAAGGGAACAGACATTCAGTTTATTGCATCCGATAATAAAAATTTTTGATTCAATGCTTTCGGTTTGAAAAACAAAAACCAAAAGACATCCGAAAATTGAAGTCAAATATATTTACGAAACGACTCCAGAAATAAATGAGAATTTCATCAAAAGCCAGACTCATGTCATAAATTCAAAAGAAATAAAAACAACAAAAATTTGAATAAAATATTTTCATTAATTCATGGGATGTAAGCAAATAAAAAGTTTAGATTAAAGGACTAAACAAATAATTTGTGCGGAAATGTATGCAAATTAAAGCCGAGAATTAGTAAATGAATGAGAATTAAAACTAAATGAAAGTTAAACAACAGATTAATGTTAAGCACTACTGAAACGAGCGAATGGTTTGCACTCATATTCAGGCAAATTAAGTTCAAAATACGAGGCGACGAATGGCAACAGAAATCAGTGGGGATTGAGTGCAGGAACATCTCATTTGGAGTAATGTTAAGTAGGAATTCATGCAATTCTTTTCGTTTTCATCTCTAGTTTATTGGCGGCAATAAATATATAACACAAGAAAGTTATGAAACTGACGACTATTTATGAGATAATGACAACACATCAGGACTCGACTCTTCTCATAACTCTTCACTTAATAACCCAATCATTTCCTCGAAGAAGTCAGACGACAAATGATATGATAGAGAGGACAGTCTTATCCGACAGACTCTTAATGATGTTTCGAAACAAAAAATAAAAAACAAAATTTATATGATTTTAGATAAACAGGAGTTCCATCAAAAAAGAAGGACAGCCATTAAAATTCAAATAAAATCAATGAACGGGAAGTTATTCTTAGTGTCGGACAAGACGTTAGACTTAATGCAATCCAAAGATGTATTCATTTGATTTACGAACAAATACTGAATACCATTCCTCTAACTCAGTGGTGAAGACATCCGACAAAATTGAAATACAGTAGAAATACATCATATGTTGGGAGGGATGAGACAAACGAAAACTAACGACAAGTTTATGTAATATTGAATAACAGATACGAAAGACTTGTATTCAATCGATTCGATTGATTTGTGACCAAAATTAATGCTTTGCTGACAACACATCCAACAAAATACTGTTATACTGAATAGATATATAAATTGTGTCCGTTTATAGACTAACAGCCAAAGCGAATGATAAGATTTGGCTCATAATAAGTAACATAATAATCAACAGTTCAATGCTATTATAATCGAGAAATTCAATTATCGGCTCAAATATTGAAACAAAATTACTCAACGAATGAAAAATTTTTGACAAAACTTCGTCGGATTGTTTGGATACAGTCTGACAAACAGCGATCCCCTCCTTAGAGACAGTTAATGGGCGACAACAAAAGTTGTATATGCAAGGTAATAAAATACCACTAATTAGGAAAATACAGGAAAAGACAGAATGAAAAGCCTGAAAATTGGTACTCTTTTTTAGCCATTATTAAGTTATCCGAGAAATTCGAAGTAATCGCCCTGGGTGATCTCTGCGTTGGTTGGGTCTGGTTTAAATTGATTGAGACAATTAGCAAACACAGAGTTATTGAAAGAGAAAAACTGCCTTAACTACAGAGTGAAGAAGAGTTTGGTTGGGAGACAAACAGTCATAAAATTAATTGGATGGCAATTATTTAATTAACCCCAATATTTAATCGTTAACTGCACAGCACTCCAACCATACGCCAAGTTATTCACTGGATATATGGCTTTCAGTTTGGGAACCGAGTAATTGAATTAAAAAATCGATCGTTTGTTGAAAACAATGAAATTAAAAGCAAAGAAGTGGTAAACAATTCGAGAGAAATAAACATAATTCTAGTCTTAAGTCGAAAACAGATTTTCAAACCAATAATCAAAAGTCAATTAAGAAGAATAAGAAGTTTGTCGTCAAATGAAATGAGAAAATAATCGAATAAAACGAGAGATAAACGGAACGGAACTCATCTGAACAGAACTCTACAGAACTGCCTGTAATTGAACGGTCGGTTCCCTGAGTTGTTGGACGAGTGCTAACCATCGGATAAATTACTGTATTCGACGTTGAATTTCGGGCACAAAACTAATAGCAGATAATTCAGTCCCAAATGGTTTGCAATAAAATGCAAAACTTTTATATAAATATACGAAAATTATGCAAATATTTTACATTTATGTCTGAAACGTGAATTCAATTTTCGGAAAACATTTTTCTGCTTTTAATATAATTTTTGGTCAATAATAATGGGATTTATTATTAAATTAAATACCATTTGAACTGAATATTCAAAAGGATTAATACTCGCATTAAAATCAGTGAACTGAGAGAACAACAAAATGAGAGCTAAAAGTATCGGCGATTGAAATGAAATTCATTTGAATCGAAAGACAATTTATTTCAATTAATGGCATTTCAGTTCAAATAACGACATTTTCTACTCAACTGACGAAACATTTGTCAAACATTCGGAAAGGAATTAAGATTTGATTTAAAGGTCAGATAAATACTTATCGGAGAGAAAAGCAAAAAACAATAATAAAAATCCAGAGCCGATGAAACTGATGTAAACCAATGTTAGACTTAAGAGTCCTGATTACGAAAGTCCCAAAAATGAGGAAAATATCATTATAATAGCTTTGGGTTAAGCTAGATTAAATTTAATAATTGAAAGAGAAACCAATCAAATGGATGAAAAGATCAAAAGCGGCTTAAAATTGTGAAACAATACAGGAATTCAATTTGCTTGATGTGTTGGGAGAGTGAAGGAGCTTGCTTACCTGAGCCTTCCTGTCAAAAAGAGTTGGAATCAGAGTAAAAGTCAATTATCGGGGAATTTATTTATAAACACTATGATTGAAGTCCTGAGCGAAGAGTACAGTCTTTTACCGCATTTGATTAAGCGATTATCTAAGTGTTCGGTTCGGCCTCTCCTTTAATAGAATAGGCAGTCGGAGTGAGTGCTTTCACCACTGGCTCAGGCAGAGGCTGGTTAGTGCTCTTGTTTGAGGATCGACCTCAAAAAAGTTTGTGCTTTACTACTGAACTAATGGATAGGAAATAAAATAGAGAGAGAATGAGATATAGAGACCAACAGAGAGAAAGAGAAAACTCTGCGAACAAACTATTGTCTCACAAACTCTGTTGGAATGACTCACAGTTTCAAACAGTCTTTCATACATTGACAGAACATAAGCTGATCCAGTAAATGGTCATTACGATCAAAGCCATCTCCAATCCAAGTAATATATTATTTGTAACATTTTTCCTACTCTTCCTTTAACTATGGATCTCTCTCTCTCTCTCTCTCTCTCTCTCTCTCTCTCTCTCTCTCTCTCTCTCTCTCTCTCTCTCTATCTTTCAGAGACAGAGAGCTATTCTGAGCTGAAGAAGTGAAGAAGTTTACTGTTTCTTATACGGAATAAAAGAGGATATCAGAGATATAGAGATAAAAATCCAAAATAGAGGCATAAGAAGTGATGCGATGGCTCTTCACTCTGAATATGGCTTTGCGTTTGACATCATTTTTATCAAACTTATGTCAAATACAACGAAAATATATATTTTGGTCGAAATTGACGGTAAGAATAGTGGAGTCGAAGGAAAACCTCCGCTGACTTTGAATATGACACCACTTGAATATCGTATTATATTGTGGTTTACGGAAGAATACAAATTCAAAATCAAAACATGAATTCACTCCGGAATAGACCTTCTCTTATGTCAGACCCGGCTTTCAATTCTCTATTCTTTTCAGCTATAATTGAAACCGAAAAGTCTCACAAAAACTTTTTTCTTTCACTCTATTACTGAATATTTTATTCAAACTCTACTACTGAGAGATAAGATGGAAATAATTCTATGAAAAGACGAATTCAAATATAAGACAAACACTTGAATATTCACACAATAGAAAAATTGAAGCGAATATTCAATGAACAGAAGTAATGGAAAAAATAATATTAAAATTTTTTACACGAGAACTGAAATAATCAAATGAAATGTATTTTTTTGGGAGGGAGAGAGAGAGAGGGGGAGGGAGAGAGAGAGAGGGAGGGAGAGAGAGGGAGAGAGAGAGTAAAGACGAAAAGAGTAAAATTGTAAAGTAGTTGAGAACACAGAGAATATTCTGTGCGAAAGGCATAAGGAATACAAGAGAAAAGTTTTTGCTAACAATCAAAATCTAAGGGCAAATAGGATTGAAAGGAAATTATTTTCACTCGACATGAAATAACATGCATTTGGAGAGTCAGACAAGCAGTCAGTCAGAGAATAGTCGACACATTCCACTGAACGCTATTAAAGTCGATGCAAACGAAATGCAGACAAAAGGAAAATATGTGAAAACCTTTCGCCTAAAAAATGAAATGCAAAGCAAAATAACAGAAGAAATAACTGAGAAATGCAATGGATTTTCAATTTTATGTTTGTCGTGAAGATAAGCACTTTTGTCACATATCCTATACAATGAAAACTGCATTTTTCATGTAATTCTCATTCATAATAATCGGAAGACATCCCAACATTTATTACTGATTGCCAAGAGGGTCAACTCAAGCCTGAAATAGTCTGGCTATCAATTGGCCTTAATTTACATTTTATTCAACTCAAAAATGTATTCAAAATCACTAAAAGGCTCACAAATCAAATTTCTTTGGAAACATGGTTTCGATTCAAATACATTAAAACTGAATCAATATATTGTGAGTGCAGCCAATCGTTGACTTCAACCAAATTCAAGTCAAGACCTTTAAAATGAGAGACTCAGAAGATTTTACTCAGAATTTAATCGAAAATTTAAATTTCATTTAGAAATAAATCTTTTGATAAAAATGAAGAAATAAAGCGATTCTCGTATTTTTTGAAAAGAGTCAGACATTTATGAAACTTAGAGCACAAGTACTGACTCTTAACAAATAATATGCAATTTTGAGCCCAATTTTCACTCCGAATAAATATTTCAACAATTTTAGAGTTGAGTTGTTTTTTGAGACAAACATTTATTTTATGGCATATAAAGAGAGAAATATATCTAAACCTTTAGTTTTAGTCAAACAAAACGAATAATTGAATTCTTCAGCTAATGTCTGATCTCTTCTTTTGCAAAATCTATTTTAAATTCAGCGATAAGTTTGAAGAAAACCTTTATTTGATTTATGAAAGTGAAACAGAAAAACATATATTTCTCGGCAAATATTATTGATTTAGAATCAAAAATAGATTAAATAAATAAATACTAATTCAATAGTAAAATAGCGAAACTCACAGATAGTATCCAACGATAAGAAGAAGAAAGACTTCAATAGATCCAAACAAAGTCTATCCAATCGAAGAAATCGATATCTAATTAGTTTAGAGGAAAAAGAGTCAAAACATTAATTGAAAATTAATTATCAAATGTTTGGAAGCAATTGAGAAGAGTTTTAAATAGAAAGTAATGAAACGAAAAGTTCTCGGATTAAAAACAGAGACTAATGACGAGAATGAAGACAATAATTATAACTCTGAGAAATTGCTTTAATAAGATTTGTGTAATTAAATGTTCAGTCGGCTAACTTTTGCACAGATATCTCATAATCGGTTGAAATCACAATATTATCCGCAAAAGCAGTGAAATTAGTGACAAACTTCACATAATTTTATTGTTGAATATAATTATGGCTTCAAATGGGATATCAAAACACGAGAAATATTTTAAGACTTGAATTATTTTTGTTATTATTATTACCCGAAGAGTAAAAATGAGTTACGAGTTCTGTGAACTAGAATTTGGTTCAGATATATATAAAAGGATAGAAACGATGGTATCATATAATCACCAAAAATAGGATCAAAACCTTCGCCTCAAAATCTTAAATCATTTGAAATATATGTGATCTGAAAAATTGTTTATATTTATTGACAGCGAAGTCAATGAGAAATAAGAGAAATGGAGAACAAAAATATTTAAAAATTCTGTCGACATTTCGTTGGCCCATAAAAACTGTATTTGAGATGAAAAGCAAGAAAACAATATTTTATTGCATCAGACGATAGGAATAAACTATTTTCTAAATAAAATTTACTGAAATTTTTATGTTTAGTATAATAACGAAAGCCATAACTCACTCATAAACAGAAAGTCAGTTCTCAGTTGAGATCCGTTCTGTGCTTTAGTTTCAAACTCTATTCAATTTAGTTAAAGGATTGACTCTAACAGCAGAGTATATGACCTGACTATCAGTTGCGAAACTCATTTAATTGAGTCTTGAATTCAAATATTTGCCGAAAATTTATTCATTCGCTTGAAATCGTATGCATACAAAACTGGGATCAGAATTATTCTGGTCGTAGAAAAATACTGAATATATTTGCGTTCTCATAGAAATTCAATTAAAAAGCCGTTTTAAGAGAGAAAATAAACACAAAATCTATATTTATTTCACTTTTACGACAAAGATTTCAATTCTCATAGGCTTTTGGTCCGAATATTTTCAAATAATTTGCATCAGAACTGAAAAACAAAGACATGAAAAATCGAGAAATACTTTAAGCGAAGGAAAATATTCTATATTCTGTGCGTTATGTAGTGTTTGTGGGCACAGGAATCGATCGACTGTCGGGTCAGTCAAACGTATCCACACATAAACTGAAGCATAAAAGCAAAACTATGTATAAAAGTCACATAAAAGTCGGTGAAAATTATTATTTAGTGTCGAAACTTATGATTTGATTGTCTCAGAGAATCACAAATAGATCGGAAAACTAGCGATCAGTTGCCCACCACTTGTGAGCATTGGAAACACGACATTAGATTCTTGCCATTCGAGTCAATCGAATGGAGAGCTCAGCACAAGTGAGAGATCAGAGCGAATGTCTATTCTTAGAATCATATAATTTCTACTATAGACTGGAATATTGGTACAGAAGAGGACAGCCATATAACTGACACTCCAAACACTTTATTATAATAATGGTTGGGCTAAAGAGTTGGCAATAAAATTATTAAATTATTGTATCATAAATATGAAAACATTGGACACACATTTATACTCTATTTATGGCTCTACTCTGACGACGGATTTAACCCAAAACTGTTGGTAAGTGTTGTCTCTGAAGCCAATGGAAGGTTAGAGACATGACTTTTGCCTTAAAAGAGTGATAAAGAATTTCATGAGAAGACACACAGATATTGAGTGGAATGGATTTCCAGTTATCATAAGTTGAAAGATATGATACAATGAAGAATAGATGACATGACAACTGAGTTCTGTACAGAGGAATGGCTGGAGTGAGTAAATCGGGAATAAAGCCAAATATAATGTAAGATATTCGTTGAAAATGCATTGAAATGTGAGACTAGAATTGGAAATTCAATATCCAGTCCTTTCTATCAAAGGTACTGAATCTATGAATTGTGAGCACAGCATAAACAACATTCTCCATACACTCGATATACTGCTTGAAAGTCAATCACATTTTATTATTATTTACTGCCATGTGCAAGGTGGTCAACGAGTACAAACAATAAGGAAAGTAACCATGGCAATTTTGGCAAATTCCCTGAAGTTTCATTAATAACTGGGATTATTAAACTGGAATTCAGGACAGAATTGCAGACAAATCAATAATAATTGAATTGAGAGCTCAGGAAATTGTCTTTTAATCCATGTTTTGAGGAGTTCTTGGAATAACAGTTTATAATCTGGAAGAAATTGGTTTACAACAATCTTTGAAGGCATCTTGCACATCCATAACAGTTTTAAGAGCAAAATCGAGTAAATATATTTTTGAAAAATATAAAGAAAATATTTCTTAACTTATTTTTTGAAGGAAAAGAGATATTATTTTATGATAAATATCGCACAATATATAAGAGGATAAAAATAATCAAAAATCGACGAAAAACTTTTTGATCTCAAATAAAATACAGAGAAAAATAGAGGAAAACATTTTTTAGGGCAAACTTTATATTCTATTTCTCGGCCAAAAAAATTGTCAATTTATTGAATCCGATCCGAAAGGGAATAAAGTTCTTGCTTTCAGTTCTGCTAAAAATTTCAAAAAAGAAAAACTCTCGAAAATCGATTCTCAGATATGACACAAATTTATACAGAAATTACAGATCTGTGCAGAAGTCAAATGAAAAATATCTTACAAATCACATCAAAAGAGGATTTATATGCAATGATATGCAATGAATATTATAATCATTACTCTAAATGCGACCGATTTCTTAAAAATCATTTCGCTTTTCATAGTCTAACACATGGTCTGAGTTGAAAACTTTTTGACGAAAGGCTTAGATTATGTGCTCTCGAAACAGAAGATCATTAATAAGAGTAATGAATGTAATCATTCTATACATAAAAGAAATCTCACATCAGATGAAAAATCGATGAACTTTTCCCAAAACAATAGACGAGACGTTATGTTAACGAAAAACATGTTTTCCACTCATTTATATAACACGAGAAACACAATTAAAACATATATTTATGTTATGACAAACATATTTCAGAATAAAATACTGTGTTTTCTGTTCCAAACCTAAACAACATTTAAAGAAAAGCAAAACTAAGAACAGTTTATAAAAATGGTATATAATTTTCAAAACCAGAATATAATGATAGGGTTTGTGTGAGTGAGCCGTTCGCTTAACATTGAAAACATTGAATCCAAAGTGTTTTAGACCAGAATAAGAACTAAAGACAAAAACAGGAGAACACTGAAGAAGAAGAAAATCGATGTCTTTAGCGATAAAAATCTCGACTAAAAGCGATTTAAATCCATCTGTAAAATGTGTCAATCAATTGATGGGCTGATCGGACACCACAAGAACCAGTAACACCGGTTCTCCTGGTCTTTTCAATTCAACACTTAATTGTTATAACTTATAAATGACTAATTAAACGAAAAATTTTATTTTTATTTTAACGATTATATTAAACCCAATTATTAGCTATAAATGTGTTCAAAATCCGTATAAAATCCAGAAATTATTCCGAAATCAGTGTCAGTACCGAAAAATCAGTACTAAATCAAAACAAAACTTAAAGTTCAAGAATTTTATAATTAAAGTCATATAAATTATAGCTTATATTCACCAGTGATCTAATATTTTTAGGAATTCCTTCAGAAATACTATTTTTTTTTTGTTGAAACTTAAATATGGAGTAAAATATTAAGCCTTTTATCTAATTATTGAATTCTGTGGTAATGACTAATGAACGCCAAATATTTCATCTTTTAATGTGATTTTAATGCCGTAATTTTTTCCCATTATTATTATTATTCGTATTTTTCCATCAGTTTTGGCTAATTTTTGGCCAAAAACTGGAAAAGCATATGATTAGGAGAAATAGTGTCTAACATTCCCTCTATTTGTAGCTGAGATTCATTTGTTATAATTAGTATTTTTCTGATTCATTATGCGATTTATACTTTCATTAAACGGGAATAACATGAAAATTAATTACATTTTTAGGGAAAAGAGTTT
>JAQGBD010000842.1:0-22396 GCA_034698165.1 Punctoribates punctum | reverse complement strand
GAATAAAGTATAAAATAATTGATAAGAATGACATCTGTTGTCAGAAATTAAGAATTGGCGGCGACTACGGCCACAAAATAATAAAACTTTGTTTTTATTACTCAAATAAAACGATTATTTCCTGAAAATTATTCCGAAGTGAAGGCTATTTGTTTGACACAACTATTTCTGAAATCCATTCGATCAGATCTTCCAAGAACTTCAAGTAAATTGTGTAAATTAATCCCGGATTAATAAGATTAATATAAGTATGAGTAAATAATATATAAATCTATGATTACTGCTTGCTCATCTTAGCGTAAACAACAACATTCTTTGAATAATTCCCATACTATGAGAGGTTATTCATCGAGTTCTTGGTTGAGAAGAAAGAAATATGTGATTGTTTCGGAATAATTGTTGAATATGTTCAAGGTAATGTTGAAGAATCACAAAGATGCTATTTTTAAACGACCTTTGCTCATGAGTCATGAGTTTGTTGATCCAGATGGTTGTCATACAACTCATATAATTCTCGATTAAATATTAAATAACTAATAAATATATATTTTCTATGAAATAAATTATATTTTAATAACGAAAAGTCAACTATTGATTGAATTTATCAATTTTTAATGCCTTACTTATAATTGGATTATGAGCTGAAAATGGCTAAAAAGTTGATAATCATTGGATTCGTGACATTCATTTTCTTCGTCTTTTCGGTGAATTATCTCAATTATTATCTCATTTACTACCGGCTGTCCACTTGTGACTGGCCTGAGCTCCAATCAAATGAAGAACAAGGTGATGATTTGAAAGTAATGTTTGTTACCGATGTACATTTGAAAGCCGATACACTGTATAACATAAGCGAGAATGTGCTGCGGGAGTGGCAGATGTATTGGAGCTACCGATTGGCCAAAACTATATTCAAACCGCAGGTGATTCTCATTTTGGGCGACCTCTTCGACGATGGCATCAATTATAGTGACCAAGAGTTTAATGATCTCATCTATAAGTTTGAAAATATTTTTACATGTGAGTTGATCTTGTTTATAATTTATTCAATTATTTATACACGATCTAGTTCATATTTTTCAAGTTTGTTTTCATTCATTCCATTAATCTATTGATAAACTTTCACATATTTATGCTATTTAAATGTGCCAGGACAATTTGAAAAAGAATTTCAATTTTAATTTTTACCTTTTTATTCTGTATGAATAGTTGAGAATATACCAAAGAGCAAGGTTCATTTGAAGGCCACCGAAGACAATATAATCTATTTTACACTTCACGGCAATCATGACATTGGCTTCCATTGGGAAATGAGTCCACATTTGAAGAGACGGTTCGAGAGAGCCTACAATCTGGAGGACGTCCAGCAGTTCGACATCAATGGCATCAAATTCGTGTCCGTCAATAGCGTCACAATGAAAGGCGACTCCTGTGAACTCTGCCTGAAAGCTGAGAGACAGTTGCACGAAGTAGCAGGGCAACTCTGTCCACCAGATGATCTCACCCGACAGTGCTTACGGAATAACAGACCTATTCTACTGACACATTACCCCCTCTTCAGGGAGAGTGAGGAACAGTGTGGCAATGATTGGGACACAAGAGCCGAACGACACACTTATCACAAGTTTATTGAGTCGGAGGACTGTCTCTCAAAGAATGCAACAAAACTAATCCTGGAAACTCTTAAGCCCAGAATTGCATTCAGTGGCCACACTCATGTCAGCTGCACAACAACTCACTCTGGTAATGTGCCCGAATGGACAATTGCCTCTTTTAACTACAGATATTTGTTGACACCTACGATATTGCTTGCTAAGTTTACTAAAACTCAATACGGAATCAAGAAATGCATTTTAACTCATGAGATGACATTCCTCTTCTGGAACTTCCTCTTAGCTCTACTCTTCATCTTCTTATACCTGAAAAGACTTCCTCGGATTATGATGAGAAAGTGTCTTGAAAGTTATTATCAAGCAAATTATACATTTTTTGACAAATATGGATATAAAATGCCCTTGTTTATTCGCAAGTTGAGGATAATGCAAAATAAACCAAGAAGATATTCGTGAAATAAAGATTTTGTTCCTATAAAACCTAGAATTCTTAAAAATATCGAGTCCCAAGCTCAAACTTAATTTCTAAATGTTTCCATTGAGCCCTTTCTTATTGCAAAAATGGTCTCAGATATAGCATCTTGCTCAATTTAATAAAAGTTTCAATTGAATGAATTGTCGGTTTTCCACAGATTTTTTGAACTCTAGAATAGAAATACAATAAAAGCACAAAATATTTGAAAATAAATTTTCAACAATTGATTAAAAATTCAGAATATTTTTGACCGGATTTTAATCATTTGATATATTCGTATATTTAATTCACTTAAATGAGTAAAAACATTCGAATATTTAATTTTTAAATTGAAAACAAACACCAATTTTAAACAAAATTGATACATTATTTACATAATTAACAAATTATTTGTCCTGGATTATATTTATAAAGAAGTCTCGCATTCACACTGATCCAATAGGATTTGAACGTTCAAAACAGATGAAAAGCGAACCCTCTTAACAGTTTTCTCAGATCTACCATGATTAGTTTGTGATTGAGTGGTTATAATTGTGCCGACAAACTGATCATCATTTTTGTTAATCCAGGTCTCGATATTTGTGAGTAACTTATTCTGTATTTTACTCTTAAAATAGATTACAATTTGAGTGTAAATGAAATACAAATCCAATGATAATATACTGATAAACAGTGAAATTTTAATTGACATAGATGAATTAAGCGAATTAGTTAAGTAAATACTACAAAATACGTTTACATTACTGCAAAACACAATTAATGTAATCAGTTTTCTCATCGGATAAACAATTAGTTTGAAGTCATTTTCGTTTTCTTCAAACTTTGCGATTACTTTCCGTACTTTATCTCTGATCTCAAAATCGGGTCTAAATTTCAAATACCATTTAATCACATCATTACTAAACTCTAATAGATTATAATATTTAACACATAATCTATAGTTAATATACTGAAAGACATAAATCAAAGAAAATAAGAAAAATACAAAAACCGGAACATTTATTTGGAAAACAGTTTTTGATATTTCAATTAAAGCCTTATATAAGACATCGAATATATCGTCGAATAGCATAACATATAAAGCAGAACAAAGAGTAGTAATAAAACACAAAATAACCACAATATTTGTCATAATTGTATTTGAATTAACCTTGCTATCGAACGCTGTTATCTCGTCATACATTCCGTAGAATTTCTCGATTCTGGTCTTCATTAGAATATATCCGAATATAATACAAGTTTTCCAAACAATTGTTCCGATTTTCATAACCAAAACAATTGAGTTCTCATTCGGAAAGACAAAGGATATCAATATAAGGAACCAGAAGACAGACAATATCGAGATAATGAGTCCATTGATTATCTGATCCGAAGTCTTGTAGTGAGAGCTCAGACCAAAAGGTGTTAATAGTATTCGCATCAAATCCATTGGCTTTTTCATTGAGCCGTCCATTGAAACCTATTGCCAAGATTAATAAAAATTTTGCTTGCTAATAACATCATCCATAAATTTAACAATTATCTTGCAATTTCAAAACTCACAGAATATTAGCAAATTTTTCTTCAAACACTCAAAACAGTTTTTCAAATGAGAAGATAATTTCGTTGTTTTCAACTCAGATCTTGTGAACGGAATTCAGGAAAAATTACGAAACAATTTCATAATTAATTCTTTTTGGATTTAATTATGAAGGTTATGAAAATACTATGTATGCAAGATTAGAATTTTGAATATATTATGCAAGCTGAAAATGAATAATGAATTTGCTAGCTAATAATTTTTCTTACATCTTTTATTATGATTAAAAATGTTTATAATATATTTTCATTTTATTCAAACAAATACAAAAAATGATTAAATAAAATACCATGATAACAGAAGATACATACCTCCATTTCAATGATTGAGTTGCGAGATAAGTAATGAGTGGAAGAGAAAGGAGAAGTTATCCGGAGTTATTCTGTCCTTTATATTAATTTGAGAATAGATAGACTCAATTGATTTTGAACTTCTCTTACGATTGGCTCTTTATCAAAAATCCATGGAAACAACGTTCACCTAGTTAAGATGAATAAATACTTGGAATTCTCACTCATTACTGGAATATTTTCTTGGTCTTTGTTGCAAGTTTGTAATAAATGGCTTTCAAGTCTAATTCCAAATAACAAGAGGATGAGTACTCTAGTAAAGTGAAATTCATTGTTAGCTTCTATTGTGTCAGTTTCTATTCACTAGAACATTGTCATAAAACAAAGCACATGCCTTCAATTTGCCTGAGTGGTTTACTTTGTAAGTTTTGCTTAAATATTTGACCATGATTGTCGATTATGAGTAAAAATAAGAGTTGTTATGTCCTCTAAATTCAATTTCAAAAAAAAAAGATATTTAATTCAATTTTGAACTCACGTCTTGATTGAAATCCATGGAAACAACACTTACCTAGTAAAATTGAATTAATGCATCTAATAATTCTTGGAATTGTAACAAATATTAAAAATTATTCATAATTTCTATCTTTTTATAGTTTTTAATTCAATTAATTATATTCACTCCAAATCTGATTTCAAATATCAAGAGCTTAAGTACTCTTTTGAATTGAAATCAATTTTCAATTACATTGATGTAATTGATTCCAATATATTTATCTTGAATAAGAAACTCTTCAACTTCTCAGATAAACTAGGTATTAAAGAAAAGATGAGAAACTTGTTTTCAATGTATAATTCATGAATACCTGAAACGTTTTGAACCTAAGAATGACCTAGCAGATCGATTCCAATGTTTTTCCTGATATGCTATTGGTTAAGAATAGGCAGACCAGATTGTTTTCAGAGTAACAAGGAGAGTATATATTAAAGTCCGGAAGAATCGAGGAGGGAGTGTCAGAACTCATCGGATTTATACCAATGAGAAATTTAAATCATAGAGCTTTACCTATTCTTGTTTGAGGGAATCAGGAAGGCCCTCTCAGACCCCTCAATCAAGGAGATTCGTTGATAACTAAGGAGGTCTGGTCAGTTCTAGTTAAGAGCATTAGTGGAAAGCAAACAAATCTATCTTGCAAAACATCCCTATTATTTTTCTTTCGTTTTTCTTTCCGATATTTTTTATCGATTTATTCATTTTACGATAGAATTTCTGATATTATAATCTTGGTTGAAATTATTTTATTTAGATTTTACATTTACTGCATGGGTAAATTGTTCTTGTCAATGACAAAAAAATAATTTATTAAATTATATGTTTCTTACAATCAGATTCTCACCATGCCCACCAGACAAAGGGCTAAAAAAAATTTTCCTAGATTATTTTCATTGATTATTAACTGGGAACTTTCCTTTCAACCTGGATTAACTATTTCAAACTTAAACATTTCAGATTTTCTGAAATATATGCAATTAAAATATTCCATGAAAATATTCCGGAACATATAAAAAATTTCATGTTTATTCTATCAAGGTTATGCAAATTTATTTGAATTTATATCGTTTTGAATTATTCATTGATGTCATTCATTTGATGTCTTAATTTCAGTCTCTATGTAAAGAAAAATATTTAAATACTCAATTTAAGTTATCTATAGTCACTAATTACCTAGCTAAATTTAATTACTGTTTATAGAATAAAATCAAAACTGTAATGAATTCAAAAACTTGTGTACAGTTTGTAAACAACGCTTTCACTGAATTCAGCGATAATTCGAGTGAAAGCATAAAACTGTTACCGATTCTGACTCTACCCTATGTCTTATTTGATCAAAATTCTCTTGAAAATAATCAAGATGTTTATGAGCTGTGTGGTCCAATTATGATGCTCATGAAGTATCTAGCTCGAAAACTTAAGATAAGGTAAGAAATAAATTAACTTATTCCAAAGATCATCCAGTTTTCGCAGCTTAGAGATAATTACCCCACCAAATAACGAGGAGAAAATGAGACTGTCAATTTTAATGGACCAGCCTGATATTATTCTTGCAAGGGATGGGGCATCAACTCATCTATTTTACCAGGAACAATTCATGAAATATGGCATTACATTATCCCGAACAAAAGAACTGGGTTTTGAAGACCTTTCTCATATTGCTTATTTAAAAGAGCCTGGTGAAGACAGAATTTTTGAATATTCTCAGAAAATTAGCCTTGTTTTAATTTTATTATTCTTGAGTAGTATAGTAATTGTATCTTGCCTATTTACACTTATGGAGAGAAGAAGGTGTTTGTTTGATAAACTGTTCGAAGTATCAAGCACATTATTATCAGCAAATATGCCGAAAATTACGACAAAATTCAAACATGCTTCTATAATAATTTTAGGCTCTTGGTTACTTTCTATGCATTTTATATCTATTAGTTTCAAAAATATTATCGTAACAAATATGGTGAATAATAAGCCGGGTAAAGTTATTGATACTTGGCAAGATCTTTATGAAAGGCCAGGGGTGAAAATATTCGCTCAAAACTCTGACCTTATTTCAAACTATGCTAACTCCTCGACAACTGACATGGCTCTCAATTTCAACAAACGAATAATTAATTTTGAGCCTGGTGGTTATTTGGATCCCACTTTTCTAAACCATGTTTTCAATGAGTTGAGTGCCGGCAGAGCAGCTCTCGTTAAGAACAAGATTAGTCTCATCTATCAAATGATTTACGCCCAGAAATTGATTAATAGAACCCACGAAAACCTACTTGGTAAAATTCATATTTCAAAATATGGCGGAACTCAAGAGCCCTACTTCATTATGAATCTGGAATTTAACAAGAATAATATTTTATACAACTTGGATATAATGTAATTTCATTATATTTTTAATTTTTGTTTCATGCTCAATTTATTTTAGTATTAGAAAATCAAACGAGGCTGGCCTCTATAATGAATGGACAAGGAGAGTTTTGAGCTCCGATGGTTTCCTCAAAATGTTTGAACAGTCTGTCCAAGATGATTTGTTCAAATACGAAAAAGTCAAGATTTTTCAATTGCGAGGTGTTATCTGTTTGTCGTTTATTTGTCTTCTGTTTTCTATTTTGCGATTTCTGTTTGAAATCACATCAAAATTCAAATGTAAATCAAGTGATGCCGACAGGCCTTCAATTAGGAGGCGGTTCCGACAAAATCTTTTCGCAAGGGATGAAGTCAGTGCAGGGTATTTCTATTTTCAAAACCTTCAATGTACTGGGATTTTCAACGGACAGCCAATTCCAAGATATTTCAATTAAAACAATCAATTTATTGAACTTATTATTACTTAATATATAATGACTTTATTATTTTCACGTGAAATGTGGCACAAAGTGTGGCACAAAACCTAGTTATCGATTAAATTAATTATTCTTTAAGTTCTAGAAATTCTAAATATTTCAGAATATTTTATATCCAGCAAAATATATTTAAGTTACAAAACAACCAAGATCAATTTTTTCTGTTTCCGGCAAAAAATGAATTCAAAAACTTGTGTTTCTTTTGTGGAAAACACATTCACTGAATTCAATGACAATACGAGTGAAAGCATTAAATTCTTTCCGGTATTAACGATGCCTTACCTCATATATTATCAAAACCTGAGTGACCCTGGTCACAATGTCGAAAAGCTGTGTGGCCCTCTAATTATGCTTGTCAATTGTTTGGCGCGTAAACTACGAAGCAGGTAAAATATCTCTGCTTGATTAAATACTGAATTAACAATGAATTCTATTAAGTTTAAATTTGATCCAGCCACCCAAGACCGAAGAGTCCGCTCGAACGTACATGGTAATGAATACTCCTGATTTAGTATTGGCAGCAGTTGGAGCATCTAGCTATGTTTATTACGAGGAGCAAGTTAATTCATTTGGCATTGAAATAATCCGCTCAAAGGAACTGGGATTCCAAGACTTAAGTTACATTGCTTATTTGAAACAACCAGCAGAAGAAATCATTTTCACCTATTCACAAAAGTTTACCTTGGGCTTTGTATTAACTTTCTTCGCTTCAATTTTTATTTTAACAAGCTTATTAACCATTGTAAATGGAAATGATAAATATGAACATTTCGGTGATAGACTGTTTGAGTTAGCAAGCTCAGTTGTGTCAAAATGGAGCCCTCATATAACTAATAAATCTGAAAACTTTCAAAAATTGGTGATTGGTTCTTGGCTATTGGGCTCACTATTTGTCGCAATTAATTTTCAAAATATCATTATGGAAAGTATGGTGACAAACAGGCCTGGTAAATTTATCGATTCTTGGCAAGATCTCTATGAACGGAAAGGCATTAAAATATTCGCTCAGTATTCAGACCTCATCTCTTCATTTGCCAATTCATCGAATACAGCAATGGCTCGAAATTTCAACAAACGATTGATAAACTTTGACCTTGGTGATAATTTGAAACCAGACTTTTTAGAGCATCTTGTTAAAGAACTAGTTACAGGCAGGGCAGCACTAGTCAAGAATAAACTGACCCTAATTTATAATTTGATTATGGCACATATGGTTCTGAACATCAAATCAAAGGAAGAGTTCCTTGATAAAATTCATATTTCTAAGCATGGTGGAACACAAGAGCCTTATTTCTTTGCTACACCTACTTTGAGTGACAAGGACATCTTACCTAGCTTGGATATCGTGTAAAATTTATTAATATTTTTATTTAAAAATGTTAGATATTTACTAGATCATTGAATTTCAGTATTAGGAGATCTAAAGAATCAGGGTTATATGATGAATGGACCAGGAGAGTTTTGATTTCCGATGGCTTCATCGCAATGTTTGACGAAACTGTGCAAGATGATCTATTCAAATTCAAAAATGTCATATTATCTCAATTGAAAGGTGTTATCTATTTGTCATTCATGGGATTTCTGGCTTCGATTTTACGCTTTTTGTTTGAACTCTCATCAAGATATATTTTTACCAGCCCTAGGTCTTCTGGTATCACCAATAGCCCACCAAAATGCCAAACAGCATGGAACGAAAACAGAAGATCAAAAGGAGCAAGATCAACTCTATATTTTAAACTATTTCACACTTCACGTCTAAAACGACGTTGGCATTTATTTTGAATTGTGTCATCTCAATTTCCAGGTGCAATCTATTTGCTATTCTTGGTTGTTCTCATTCACAAGACATTGTTTTACTAGACTTATTGTTCTTGTAGAATTCTAAACAGCAATTAGAACAAGATCAATTTTATACTTTAATCTATTTCCTACTTTGAGGTCAACAACAACATTGCCTTTGCTTTCATTTCCGAAATGAGGACAACAATATGAAAAACAATTGAAAATCATTATCACGCTCAATTATAGTTGAATTTTCCTTGATAAATGTTTTTCTAACATGCTTACAGCAGTAATTATGCCAGGGATGCAAAAGGTACGCTTAGGGGGTGGGCATATGTTGTCTGAGTGGAGGCTATAATGTTAATCATTTGAAGCTCAGGGAAGGGGTAATATTCAGGTCTACGGGGAATTTATTGGCCCCTCCCTTTTCAATACTTGTGAAGAGCACAGAATAAAGATCGATAATGAATAAGTTAAATGTGTTTTTATGTGTTTTGGTAAATAAGGTAATTATGTAAATATGTTTATGTGCAAGATCTATTTTTGAGTTTAAGCCCAATAAATACAAAAATTTGGTGATAAACAATAATAAGCCAATTATTTAAGGATTAATCTTTTGAACACCTAGTTACTTTGTTTTGATGAGATGTTAAATCAAAAGCTACAAAAAGGAGTACATCAAAGAGTGTTGGCTTTATTTTGAAATTTATGTAGAGTTGAGTGTCAAGCTCAATTTTCTAAAAAATATCTAACAATAAAATTTAATGTTTGAATACCATATTAAGCAACTATTATTAAGCAAGTACGATTTAATTATAATGTTCTTGTAATTGATCTAATTTTGTCAACATTATCAACAATTTCTATTAGTGAAAAACAATTACTAAATTGACTTTCTTTCATAACTGTGTTTGTCGTTAACTAGTGATGACCAAGGGCGTATAGACAAAAAAAAATGCCTTAATTTTTTGGCCCATGGACAAACCTAGAATCAAGTCCAAGGAAGAGTTTCTTGTTATGAGATTAAACACTTTTTATTCTGTGCCTAACACCCTGTTGATTTGTATTTTTCAACAATACATCAAATCAAAGGAAAAGCACTAAAAATACCTTGGTGGCTTATAAATTATAATATCATTACTATTTTTATGAAAAAATGTTTTATCTTGATAAAATAAGTAAAAACCCATCGCGAGTCCTTTTAAAAAATAATAAATAGCTAAAACGACCGATATATTCAATTGTTATTATTGAACTTGATGATTTATTCAACATTGAACAAGGTGATTTAAACGCGGAAATGAATTCAAAAACCTGCGTTTCGTTTGTGAACAACACATTCACTGAATTTAATAGCAATTCAAGTGAAAGCATTACATTTCTTCCCGTTTTAACGATGCCTTACATCATATTCAATATACCTGACCCTGGTCAACAAGTCGACAAGATTTGTGGTCCTTTCATCATGCTTCTCAAGTGTTTGACCAGTAAACTAAAGACCAGGTAATTAAGTGCAAGGTTAAATTAAGAATACTAACTTTGAAATTGATTTAAGTTTAAAGATGATTCAGCCAGCATTCGATGAGGCCTCTGCTAGTTTGAATATGTTCATGTATACTCCTGATTTAATATTGGCAGCAATTGGAGCATCTAGTTCCATGTATTACGAAGAAAAGTTTAATTCTAATGGTATTGAAATTGTCCGCTCAAATGAACTGGGTTTCCAAGACTTAAGTCACATTGCTTATTTGAAGCAACCAGCACAAGAATTGATATTCACTTATTTAGGAATGTTTAGTCTTGATTTTTTACTAATTTACCTTGCTTCTATACTGACGATATCAACATTGTTAGTGTGTATAAGCAAAAGAAATAAGCATGAACACTTCACTGATAGAGTGATGGAGTTAACATGCTCATTACCATCAAAATCGATGCCTCATATTTCAAATGAACGGAATAACTATCAAAAGCTGCTAATAGGTTCTTGGCTATTCAGCACACTATTTGTCTCAATTAATTTTCAAAATATTATTATGGAAAGTATGGTCACAAAAAGACCTGGCAAAGTTATTGATTCTTGGCAAGATCTTCATGAAAATAATGACATTAAAATATTAGCCCAGTATTCAGACCTCATCTCCTCATTTGCCAAATCATCGAATACAGCGATGGCTCGAAATTTCAACAAACGAATCGAAAATTTTGAGACAGGTCAATATTTGAACCCAAGATTTCTACATTATCTAATCAATGAACTGACTGCAGGCAGAGCGGCATTAATTAAGAATAAACTGAGCTTGATATATAATCTGATTTATATGCATTACATCTTGAATATACCCAAGGATAATTTTGTGGATAATTTTCTTGATAAAATTCACATTTCAAAGTATGGCGGAACACAAGAGCCCTATTTCATGTTTTCGCCAGCTTTTAATGAAAGAAACATTTTACCTAGCTTGGATCTCATGTATGTTTTTATTTATATCTTAAAATCAATAGAAAAATGAGTTTTTAATTTCAGAATCAGGAGATCTAAAGAATCTGGGTTATATGATGAATGGACCAGGAGAGTCTTGACATCTGACGGCTTCCTTCAAATGTTCGACGAGACTGTTCAAGATGATTTGTTCAAATTCGAAAATCTAATGTTATCTCAATTGAGAGGTGTTTTCTATTTGTCATTATTTGTTCTGATTATTTCAGTTTTTGCTTTTTTGTTTGAAATTACACATAAATTAATGTCTAAACCACCTAGTACTATTGCTATTCCACCAAAATACTATTTAAATAATATCAATTTTTCACTTTCACAAAAGACCATAATTACGATAAATAGAGTACCAGGATATATATCTTAAAATCGAATTTATTGAAAAACAATATTTACCTATTTAAATTGAATTCTGATAACTAAAAATGATCCTGTTTTAAAAACAAATTATTATCGACTTATTAAATAACTTTTCTTCGTATTTTATGTATATAAATCTAACTTGGTGCTTGTAAGTAGTAATCACATCTTTAAATTAAATGTTTGGCTCAACCTGTAATTGTCCTCATTTATAATTGGAAAAATCAATTCTTTCCAACATAAGGCAGACAACATTCTAGGCATTTATAAGAATACAAATACATCTAGCTAATTTGTAGACTAAGGTGAACGTTGAGTAAAGTATTATGAATTCAAAAACATGTCTACAGTTTGTAAATAACTCTTTCACTGAATTTAGTCAGAATTCAAGCGAAACCATTAAATTCGTTCCCATTTTAACGATGCCTTACGTCTTATACGACCGAAATTCATACCAAGATATCGATGTCGATAAGGTTTGTGGTCCGTTTATTATGCTTCTCAAGTATCTGGCTCGTTCACTTAAAACCAGGTAAAGAATCATTTATTGTTAAATTAAATTTGACCTATCACAATTTATTAATTTAAGCCTTGAAATGATAACTCCACCCAAAACTCAGGACTCATTTTTGTTGACGTTGTTATCGAATCCGCCCGATATTATTCTAGCAAGGTGTGGAGTATCTTGTTACAAATTCTATGAGATCTTCAAATATAAATATGAAATTGACTTAGCACGTACAAAAGAGATAAGTTATCAAGATCTTAGTTACATTGCTTACTTGAAAGAGCCAGGCAAAGAGGAAGTGTTCGAATATCTCCACAAAATGAGTCTTGGCTTCATCTTGTTATTCTTCACAAGTATATTAGTTTTGTCTAACTTGTTATACTTGATGGACAAGAAGATAGGGTTTGGCCGAAGATTTTTCGAAGTTGCAAGCTCCATTATTTCAAGAAATATTCCCAGAATAAGTGTCAACTTCGAAAAGGCCTCTAAACTTCTAATAGGACCATGGTTGATTACAAACTTCGCTATTTTGGTAGATTTTCAGAATATTATCTTAGAAACAATGGTAATAAATAAACCTGGTAGAGTAATAGACTCTTGGCAAGATCTTTATGAGAGGTCTGATGTGAAAATAATGGCCTATTCTTCGGATGCGTTTTCAAAATACGCCAATTTGTCGTCAACTGACATGGCTTACAGTTTTAATAAACGGCTGATAAAATTTGAGCCAGAAGATTATTTGAGTAGAGAATTTACCCAGTTCATGTACACTGAATTATCAGCGGGGAGAGCAGCACTGATCAGGGATAAGTTAGCTCTCATTTATAATCTTTATCATTATATTTATTCACAATATTCCAAAAAATCGGATAATTTCCTTGATAAAATTCATATTTCAAAATATGGTGGTTCTGAAGAGCCTTACTTCATGGTAACCCCTCTTCTGAACGAGAAAAATATTGTACCCAGCTTGGATATCATGTAATTTAATTGAAATCTATGCTGACTATTTTATCATGTTCAATTTAATTCTAGCATTAGAAGATCCTCTGAGAGTGGTTTGTATAATGAATGGACCAGGAGACTTGTATCATCTGATGGCTTAACCGAAATATTTGACGAATCTGTGCAAGATGATGTGTTTAAATTCAAAGTCCTGGACATCGTTGAGCTGAGAGGCGTTTTCTACTTAATGTTAATCGGTTTTTGTCTTTCAATTACTTGTCTTTTAGGCGACATTTCATTTGAATATTCATTTATAGTAAAACCTCTATTTTATCCCCGGGTGGGGTCCCAGCAATTGAAGTTCAATTCTGAGACAGGCATAAAAACGAAGCCAAAAAATACAATGAAATATAATAAACTTGTCAAAAAATAAGGGATAAAACAGGATTAATACAATGTTTAACTATATTTAGTTACATGAGTGATAGGACCCTGCCAGTATTGTAGGAGTCTGATTGTGGAGAAACAGAGGAACAAGGAAAATTAGTTATAAATATACATTTTTAAATGTTATGAATTCTCAATTGTCTGTAAAAATGATATATTGATTGAATAACAACTACTTTAGTCAGTCTGTCTAACAATTTATTAACTAGATAGGTTTAATAATAAATCTATTGAATATTTTAAAGGTTTCCCATATTTTATTTAACGAAAACAAGCTAGATTATTTAATACAAATTATTTCTTATTCTATCTAGATCGATGATTGATCTTACTGCTCCACAGAGAGCACCATGCCCATAATTTTCTATTTGTTTTTTCTGCCGCTTTTTCATACAGTTGTAGATAAAAATCCAATTTAATTAATGTAACAAATTATAATAATTAGTCTTGCTTAAAAATAATTATTCTATTTTTCTCTCGTCTTGTTAATTACTGAGAATTATTTCACCTTGCAATTATTTTATTTCATCATAATATTTTGTAATGCCTTTTTAAATCAAACTACCCTCACACTTTTTCCGATAAAATCGAAATCAATATCTAATTATGACAGACAGGTTTGTGAACAAAGTATACTAGCAATAAAATCACAAACTTATTTAAACATCTTGGTTAGTTTTTGCTCAATTTCAAGAATAAATGTCGAAATCTTTTTGTGTTCCCTTCAAAAACACGACATTTTTCGATGAAACGGGCGATCAGTTCAACGAAACGATAACTTTCTTCCCGGTTATGACCATTCCTTTCGTGTTATATAACCGGCCACAGGACGACATACTGGCGCCCGTCTATCAGATATGTGGGCCCTTAATATTACTTTTGAAGAGTTTTGCAAGAAAGAGAAACGCAAGGTGATTTTAAAAATAACATTTTATTTTTACTAATAATTTATAACAATCAACAATGTAATTGACCAGGCTACAATTGATACCACCCATGACCGATGCCGTTAAAGCCTTTCTGTACCTGGTTGAAAATCCCCCAAATTTTATCCTGAGTGGAATACCGGCCACAATGTGGTCATCCTTTGAGAAGACAAACCTCGAATTTGGTTCCAAAGTATTGCATTCAAATGCTCTTGGGATAGAAGAAGGGAGTACTATTGCCTACAAAATCAACCCTGGCAAAGTGAAAATGTTTTCATTTTTTCAACATTTGACGCCTTCGATCTGCGCATTGGTTTTCTCTTGGTTATTTATTTTAGCGGCAATTTTATCGTATTTGAAAAAAACACCATGCAAGTTAATCGAATATTCTTTGGAATTATTTACAGCAATATTCCACTACACCATGCCCAATTTGATCAAAGATCGTGCTAACCTATCAATGTTACTTATAGGATCTTGGTTAATTACCACTACCGTTCAGAGTATTTTTTACCGGAATTACATTTTGGAAGATATGGTTATCTCAATACCTAAAGTGGTGATCGATTCCTGGGAAGATCTCTACGAGAGAAAAGATATCAGGATCATTTCAGAGTCGTCCGATTTAATCACAAATTATGCTACAAACTCCACAGATGACATGGCTAAGAATTTTTTAAAGCGTCTTGATAAATTTCTTTTTGATGCCTTTCTCGATCAAAATTTCATGACTCACACAATGGATGAGTTGTCTTCAGGTCGTTCTGCTTTCGTTATAAATAGGATCACGCTCATTTATTGCCTCAAATATATGCACCTTAACACAGGTGAAAAGGACCCAGATTTTCTTAAACGTTTGCATATTTCAAAAAAATCCGGCGAACAAGTTCCATTTTTCACGATTATACCAGAAATAACCGGGGCAATATATATCAAAGAATTTAATCATGTGTAATGAATATAATTTGAAATATTCGGCAATTTATCCTGATCAATTCTAATTTAGGTTCAATTGTCTGAAGGAATCTGGAGTTTATGATCTTTGGATTGAAAGGACCTTGAGCAAAGATGGGTTTATCAAATTATTCCAAGAATCCGAGGAAAATGATTTCATAAAATTCGAAACTTTGAACGTTCGCCAGGCTTTTGATGTCATCCAGTTATTGATAATTGGATTAAGTATTTCATATATTGTTTTGTTATATGAAATATCCAGTAAAAAGTTAATCAATCATTTGCTAGGTGAAACACAAAGATATTTTATCAGCCGTTTCCTAAAGAATAGACAATCAATCACCGTGAATGATTCATGAGTTAGCATCATGCTAATTTGCAATGTTTTACCTTTCAAAAACTTGAACTTGAATTCATAAAATATAAATAGAATTAAGAATTGAAGTTGACTTGGTTATTTTTTTATTTGACCTTAATTTTTAAATTTAAATATTCGAGCTAAAAATATAGAAGAAAATCATTACCAGTAAAATATGTAAAATAAATTAGCATGTTTATCAATGGTAAACCTGTATAATCATTAATAATGAATAATCAATAATATTATTCAATTTCTATTGATTACCATTAATGTAATTCTCGGATAACAAGATAATTATGAATAAGACATTATTAATGTGTATATCTTAGCAATTGTGATGGAACAGAAAAGTTGTCAATTTTTTAAAAATGGCGATTTGATGACAAATTCAACAGAGGATGGAAATTCCCTAGATGTTATCTCATTCATTCCTATAGAATACGTTCCATTTGTTAAGTATAGTAGAGTACCAAGTTTAAATCAAGTTTTTTCGAAAGTTTGTGGTCCTTTAGTCAATGTAATGATTGAGTTGGCCAAGAAAAGAAAAGCAAGGTAATTTTAAGTTTTATTTGCATTAGGTGTTCTATATTATTGCTCACTTAAACTTTAACTAGGTTAAAAATGTTCGAACATCCGACGAGTGAATTTCAATTGATTAGATTGTTCAAGAGTAACCCACCTAACTTTATACTTGGTCCTTTTGTACACACTAATTTTGAAATGATCAATTATCACTTAAACCAATTTGGTTATCAAGAAATTGTTTTAACCAATCCATTGGACTTTTTTGAGCAAGGTAACATCGCTTACCGCATACAGAGTGGAGCCGACCCTCTCTTCAGTTATTTTCACTGTTTTTCGCCATCGGTTTGGATATTCATGGCTTATAGTCTTGTATTTTATGCGCTGATTTTCACCTTGCACCAACATTTAGCCGGGTCATTTATTACAATATTGGAAAATATATGGAACTTTGGAATTATTTTCATTTCAAAAACTTTGCCTAGACAATTTATGACTAGAAATAATTTCAAAAGGATCTTGGTGGGCACCTGGTTGTGGTCAGCATTGGTTTTCATCATTTTATTCTCAAATTACTTAATCGATTTCATGGTTAAAGTTATTCCCGATGAAGTGATCGACTCCTGGAATGATTTATATGAATCTGAGCAAGTTAAAATACTGGCCATGGTATCTAGTCCTATTCAGCAGTACTCTATCCAAGCTGAAACTGAAATGGCCAAAGGTTTTCAACTTAGGCTCGAGGATTTTGACCTAGAACGTTTGACCGAAGATGAATTCTTCAAGGACATTCTTGTAAAAATTTTAAATGGGACCCACGCTTATGTTCACACACGAATGACCCTGGTCATTCATCTCAAACTGATGGCCAAACATTTCAATGACATGCAGTTACTTCGATCAGTTTATGTGTCAAAAGATGGCGGCGGGTATTTGCCTTATTTCATCCCGGCTAGTTTTACAGCAGACAAAACACTGATAGAAAGCTTGAACATTTTGTAAACTATTTGAATCTTGTTCATTTTTAAATCTAAATTCAATTTTCGTTTTAGAATCGAACAGTTATTCGAATCCGGAATTTATTGCAAATGGAATTCCGATATCTTGGACGCCGACGAATACTCTCAGGAACTTTTTGAAACTGATTCGGGTGAAAGTGTTTTGAAGTTTGTTGAGATTCATGTCCAAGATGTCAAGGAAAATATCTACTTATTCATACTTGGTGCAATCGCTGCATTAATTATTTTACTTCTTGAACTGTTATATATGAACAGGGCTAATTTGAAATTTAATATCAAAGATCTCAAGAAATATTTGTTAATTGATCTTGATAATGTTTTGATATCTATCAAGCTTAAAATTTATTTCATTTACTTGACTGCACCTTTCAAATATTCAAATTCAAAGAAACAAGCTCAAAATAAAATATTCATGTCTGACTATTAAATGAGTCTCGGTTAATATTATATTATGATAAGTTAGCACATGATACGACCATGATACTACCATGCGCCTCATTTGAATATAATGTTTATTCATCAGGACAGTTTTTTGACTGACTTAATCCAGTTGAGTAAGAAATTATGACTTATTTTTAGAGAGGGAAAATCACTGAAATGGAAAAAACAACCGATTTATTAATGATTTATTCTCATCTAAATTAGTTTCATATTATCTCCTTTTTTGTAATCAAAATTAAAATGTGCTAGATAACCAAATTATCCAATCTCTTATATCAATTCATATTCTATTCAAGTATAATAAAATAGAATAAATTTATTCATTATTCAAAAAAGTCATTAAGGTTTTTTTTCTTTCACTAATGTGAAAATTTTCCATAAGAATCAGACCTAGAATTATCTTGATAACTAATTATGTTATAATTAGAACGCCTTAACAGAAAATCTATTTTTTTTCACTGATTTATATTTAATTATTCTGTTTTTCAGTCTTAATGTATTATCTATTGATTTCTTGATTACAAAAATTAGATAAATTCATTTTTGTGCAAGGTAATATTCACATTTTACAACTGGCTTTCAGCGAATAATTAAAAATTCAACCAACAATATGCTTGATAAAAATTGTGTTCCTTTTGATTCGAATAACATGTATTACCATGGTAATATGACTGAGCTCAACGAAACGTTTACAATATTTCCAATATTGACCATGCCATTTGTGCTATATAATAAACTTGATAGTAATCCAGGCGATCCTATTTACCAGATATGTGGGCCACTGATCAACCTGGTTAAGATTTTGGCACAATGCCTACAATCAGGGTAATTTTTAACTCATTTTTAAAGTATTTGTTACCTAATTGACTTTCACCCAGTATTCAAGTGATTCAGCCAGCTAAAACTGAAGAAGAAGCTCAACAAAGCTTTTTATTTAACCCACCTAGCATAGTATTTGCTGCATTGGGAGCAAATAGTGTTATATTCTACAGAAAAGCTGTTAGTTATCTTGGTATTAATTTTCTAATTACTGATGCCGTTGGTCTGGAAAGGAACAGTCACATCGCATATCGAAAGTACCCTGGCAGTTATGAATTATTCTCATATTTCAAGAAACTACAATTAGATTTCATCTTGATTATTATTTTGTCATTATTTGTTCTGAGTGTCATCCTGGCTAAATTCAGATGTAATAGCAAGATGTTTGAACATTTCTTCGTATTATCATCTAGCACATATTCTTACAATAAGCCAAAGCCACATAAAAATCCTGAATTTCTGTTGATATCAATATATGGACCATGGTTATTATTTATGTTCATAATTTCAACTGTATTCCGTAATTATATACTTGAACAAATGGTGAGAAACACCCCTGATCATGTGATAGACTCCTGGGAGGACCTGGATCAAAGATCAAAAGTAGGAATTATCGCTCAGGTTTCGGATATGATCGTCAAGTTTTCCGAAACGGGGAGCGATATGGCACTCAATTTCCGGAAAAGGTTAACCAAGTTCAATTTCGATCAATTCCTTAACAGGACATTCGTTGAATATCTCACAAATGAGCTAGCTACTGGTGGATCAGCTTATGTCAAGAATAAACATTCACTAATTTATCAGTTATTTTATTTGCAAAAAGTTTTTTCCGAAAAGTACCCGAAATTATTAAAGAGCTTGCACATTTCAAAACATGGCGGCGAACAAGAACCTTATTTCATGGCTGTCACAGATGTTGCAGGTTCACATTTGCTTGCTCCTTTGAATAAAATGTAAGTTACTAATGATAAATAGTCTTGTTAATTTTTTTTTCATCTTAAAGAATATACAAAATGAAAGAATCGGGTATTTATGGCCAATGGTTAAGACATACCCTCCGTTCCGATGGTTATATCGGTAACTTCGATGATGCTGTCCTTGATAATTTATTCATGTTTAACGATTTATCGATTAACCAAGCTCGTGACGTCTTTTATATTATACTCCTTGGCACTTTCTTCTCTTGTTTGATATATTTCTTAGAAATTGAACTTGCTCAGACTACGAAAATCATATCTGTCCGGTCAAACATCCAAAGCAGTAGAAGAAGACACTCTATTTTCAGGGCAAAAATGAAACAAGATCAATTCATTTACCCTGGTTTCTTAATTTTGAGCTATGGAAATTTTTATCATAATTCAATGGTCCAAGATCAAATAGATCAACGATTTAACTATTATTAATCAAGTTATTGCATAATTTTGCTAACTTTGATATTTGAACAATAATTGATAATATTAACCTTTCCTCTGAACGACGGCTGAAAAAGCAGCCAAACCTACTTTGAACTCTAATTAAAAGGTTATTACAGGTGTCAGTGCGAAAAAATTTTAGGAATGCCTCACAAATATCACTCGCAATAAATGGAACCTAAAAAATTATAAATTGAATTGACCAATTTAATTTTATTTGAAAATAACCAATTATTCAGCCGCTTTTCAAATAACGCAGTGTTTATTTTGTCCGAACATTTTAGTGCTTCCCCTTATGCTGTGCAGCAATACATAAAATAGGGTCTTTTCAGTAATGAGTGAAAGCATTGCAAAATAGCCGCTGATATGAAATAGTGTTTGAGTGAACTGTGGCTGAATTATTTCCTATGGAGTTTAACATTAGATTTCGGTTCGGCCTTCCAGCAATGCTGGCTGATTAATAAACCGGTGATCATAACTCGTAAGTTTTTAGCAGTTCAGAGGAAAGGTTAAAAAGAATATCAAGGTCAATTGCAAGATGATTGTGAAACGAATCATTCAAAAGATTGCCTAATATTTTTTGATAAATCAATTGTTGTTATTATTGCTCGAAAATCTTGTAAACAATAATTAAATATTATTGAAGAAAAGTTTACTAGCTCTAACTAGATAGGTAATGTGCCCAGTTTACATCATTATGATCTAGTCTAGAAATATCGATCCTTTCTTAATGATTCAATTTTTTTTACCAAGGTAGTAATTTTAGCCATACAATATTTTTTTGATGAATTTCGAGGAGAAGGGTGTTATCAAAAACAGCAAATTAATTGATTCTTGCTTTGAATAAAAGTCCCAATAGTTTAATCAAGATGGATTCTGCCAATTGTATTAAACTTATAAATAAGACCTGGACACCAAAGTTGATTTCGAATACAAATGAAAACATAACTTTCGTCTCTATCGACGTAATGCCGTTTTTAATTACCACGGTAGTTTTGAATAAGATAACAAGATCATTTGATTTTATAATGTGTGGTCCCCTTATAATGTTGCTTAAAAATTACGCAGAGAAAAACCTATTAAGGTAAGTTTAACGTTTTCAAACAGCATCAATATAACTCAAAGCATAAATAAATAACCAAGTTAATTTTAGACTAATTCTGAAGGGACCGCCTACAAGTTTTGATGTCTTGAAAACACTATTACAAGAAGATGACCCTATTCACTTTGTTCTTAAGGCAGCGGATTCTTCTTCTTTCTCGTACTATAATTCATACTTCAAGACAATAAACTTGCAATTTTTCAGCACAAACATCATTGATTACCAAGAAATTAGTAATATTGTTTACAACAAGTACCCGGGACAATATGAACTTTTCATTTATTTCAAAATATTCCATGCAAACTTTTGCATCTTGTTCCTTTTCTTCTTGGTTATTGTCACAGTATTGTTATCAATAAAGTTTAATATCTATTCACGAAGTTTAGATATTGCTTACCATTTGATCATGGTCATACTCTCTCAGGAATTACCAGGATTTTTAATGAAGCCAAGATTGTTTTATCTTCGATTATTAACTGGTTCATGGCTGTTATTTTCGATTGTCTTATCTATCTCAATTTGCAACTCACTGTTGGACTATTTGGTGAGAGCTATACCAGAGGTGTTGATTGACTCTTGGCATCAACTCTACCAAAAGCCAGACATAGGAATAATTGCTCTGAAATACGATATGATTGTAGAATATGCTCACTCATCGCAAAGTGACATGGCTCATAATTTCAAGCGAAGAATGAGACCTTTCGACCCCTCACAACAGGTGAACAAATCGTTTCTCAATTATCTGATGGATGAGCTCACGTCTGGCCGCTCAGCATATATTCAGAACAGATTGACACTCATCTACCAAATGCAGTTTCTGATTGATCTACCTGGTTTTCGTGATAAATATTCAATTGATAATTTGTACATATCTCAGCATGGTGGTGGTCACGAGCCTTATTTTTTGGCACCCACCACAATTTCTCAGACTCTTTTAACAAGTTTTAACAAATA